>PVJH01021097.1:0-39372 GCA_004026705.1 Nesogale talazaci
CAAATCTACGCAGCGGTGTCTCTGCGGAAGGCCTGGCA
This sequence comes from Nesogale talazaci, assembly GCA_004026705.1. NCBI lineage: Eukaryota > Metazoa > Chordata > Mammalia > Afrosoricida > Tenrecidae > Nesogale > Nesogale talazaci. The sequence continues at coordinate 39 of PVJH01021097.1, forward strand.
ATCTGTGTCAGCAAATCAGCCATAGAAACCCCCGAGGGCCACAGTTTGAATCTGACACCTGCTCGTGCATTCTGTCCATTCCATTGGCAACGGGTGGCAGGGTAGGTATGGGGACTCGTCTACGGAAGTTTCTGGCCTCTGGCTGCAGCAATGGCCAGACGAGGATCAGGGGTCTCGGAGGCCCCACGTGACTCTCAGAGAACCACTTCCTCTCTTCGGGCCTTGGTCCCTTTCTTTGTGACCTCTGGGTGGCGTGGAGGCTGGCTAAGTCTCATTTGGTTGTGACTGCTTTTTTTTTTTTTTTAAATCATTTTATTGGGGGCTCACACGACTCCCGTCACAACCACACATCCATCCAGGGTATGCAAAGCACATTTGTACACTTGTTGCCCTCAACCTTCTCAAAACGTTTTCTTTCCACTTAAGCCCCTGGTATCAGGTCCTTATATTTCCTCCCTCCTCCACGCACCTTTTTAATGACTGTGCTTTCCCAGCCTGATGCCTTTCCCTCCCCTGCTTTGACAATACGGTCCATTCGGTGCAGAGCCCCCTCCTCTGTCAGCGGGCCTTCATGGGTGTTTGTCCACAAAGTGCCCTCCCTCTACAGAATCCGAGAATCCACCCATTTTCTCGAGGCACTCCAGAAAGCGGAGGCAGATGTAAGAGCCCAGCAGAGAGGACTGGGCTCTCAGCCATCTGGCAGGGATCTGGACCCCCCCCGCCCCCCGCAGTCCGCACAAGGTCCCTGGAAGGTCAAATGCCATGATTAGCGAGCGGCAAGGTCTTTCCTGGTTGGCCCCTGACCCCACAGTATACGCCGCCGGCATGTGAGTAAAGGCTAAAAACGCCTAAGGCTTAATATTCCAGGAATCAACAGAATACTTGGCCTATCAGGGTAAACCGGACCAACACTGCACTGCTGGCTCGACTCTGTCTTGAGAATCGTGCTCCTTAGAGCTTTCTGGACTGTGATCTTGAGGGGGAAAGAGCCTTGGTAGCACACTGGTTAAAGTGCTCAGCTACAGACCAAAAGATCGGCAGTTCAATCCCACCAAAAGCTCCGAGGAAGAAAAAAAAAAAAAAGCTGGAGATTTGCTCCTGGGAGGACTTACACCCTCGGAAAGAAATTCCACTGGGCTGCTCCATCCACTCTGTGTCATCGAGGGCCCCCATGAAAGGGAATCAACTGGATGCCACAGCAGCTACAGCAACAGCAAACACCTCTACAGGAGCAGCTCACCAGGCCTTTCTGCTGCATCGTCACTGGGTGGGTTTGAACCCTCCACTTTCAGGTTAGTTGTTCAGCACAGACCGCATGCCACCTAGGGTCCTCAAGAGTCTCCAGGGGCAGCCTCTCTCACGACCACAAACTGCTGCCTTTCCCCTGCTGCTTTCATGGCGTGGAAGGTGAGGACAGGCAAGGGGCCCCTGTGTCCTGGTCTGGCTCATCTTCACACCTCGCATGCCTTCTGCAGAGCCTGGGAGAGTGGTGGTGGTGAGGGGGGGGGTGGTGGTGAGCCCTGACCCACACCCCGGGTGCACGCTCCCCCGGGAGAGGGCAGCAGCCCCGAAGGCTGCAGGGAAATCAAAGCGGAGACTCAGGGAAGGCCGGCCTGGGGGAGAGGCCGGGGGCTCCGTGGGGAGCCCAGGCTGGGGGGGAGCTGGATTCAGATGACTTTCTCTGTTTCATCTCACAGATGTTTCTGGGATGGACGCGTCAAGGAAAAGGAAGAGGGGGGGGCTGAAGTTGAAAAATTCCAACTCAGCACATGTCCTGCCGCGCTGGGAGCGTGACAAGGGATTAAAGTGCCTTTGCTGCTCATTTGCCCGCAGCTCTGGGGGAGCTTAGTCGGGTCCGCTCTGGGCATCGGCTAGCGACGGAGACAGCCTCCTCTTGAGTCTGACTCCAACGCTCACACCAATCTCATCCCGGATACCAGGTGGACATGCGTGATGTCCATCTTTGGCTGTGGGCCCCAGAATCTGCTCACCGCGGACAGTAGGATCTGTGAGAGCAGGCTGGGTCAGAGCAGAAAAGGCAGACCTTCCCCCCCCTGAAACGAGCGGTGGACAAACGGTAAGACGGTGCCTGGCCGAAGGTGGAAAGCGGGGAGACTGGGAAACATGACCCCAGTGCGCTGGAGGTCACCGGCCCCACCGCACCGCAAAAAGCGAACGCTGGAGCGTTTCCTAGGTGCCGATCACCGCCTCGTCTTACCCTTGCACAAGCCAACGAGGACCGCCTGACCGTATCCTAGGTGATGTGCTCCGTGCGTGAGCACATACATGCCTGTACGGGTTGCATGTCTGTGTGCGCACACATGTGCACACGTCAACATCCCAGTCGCGCTCTCTCTCTAGCAAACCTATCCACACACGCCAAAGGCAAACCTATCCACACATGCCAGTGCCTCTGCAGGTGCACGAACATATTGGACATGTGCCCAGGTGACCAGATTTTAACATTGGTAAAGCGGGACACCATTGACTGGGGGGTGGGGGTGGGGGAAGTAGAAGGGGTATATTCCCTTCCCGTTCTCCCACCATTCCTTAGCTTGTTGTGCATTCTTTCCAAAAACTAGGACTCTTTTTTTTTGGCATCACTGCCCTCTGGTGGTGGGAGTAGGAAGCCCAGCCTTTGCTCCTGTGGAGCTGGAATTGAACCTCCATCCCAGTGGGCTGCAGTCCCATGCACAACCACCATGCCACCGGGGCCCAGCCAGATTGGGACTCTTTTAAAACGCCACGGGACGTGGGAAAAATTGCTTAAAATCGGGATGCCTGGTTACTGTGGTGTACGCGTCTCATGTTCTCTCTCTGTCCACAGGGGCTCCTTCCCTGTCCGAGGCATCATTTCTATTTCTTCTTGCTGCTAGGAGCCATGGAGCGTGCCGCACAGCCGCCTTGCACACCACTGAGCAGACCTCGGCGTGGGGTGTGGGGTCTTACTACCTAGGTCTTAACTAATCCCGGCAGGGCAAATGGCGTCCACATCACACCCTCTACTGTTGGATCCATCCCGAGTCCTTGTAGCCCTGAAGGATGGAATAGAACTGTCCCCTTAGGGATCTGGCCACATCGTTCTCCTGCCACACGGCTGATGGATGGAACATTCAACCAGGCCACCACCAGCACTCCCTGAATCAAAGGAGTCAACCGGGGAGGGCTGGCCCACAGACCAAACTAACACCTGTTTTTTGGTAAGTAAAGTTTTACCGGAACACAAACATGCCTAAATATTTACGCAGATGACATCCCTGGGTGTTGCAGACAATGAACATGCATGGCCGTGAACCAGAAGATTGGAGGTTTGACTTCACCCAACGGCGCCTCAGAGGCCTGCTGGGATCTTCTGAGAAAGGAACCCCTGAAAGCCCTGGGGAGCATCGTTCTCCCCACCACACGTGGGGTCGCCATGGGTCCGGCCTCTCTACAGCAGCTAACGATAGCCATCTATCTATGTTTGGGGGGTGCAGGGCATTTCACACGAGGATTCTGAGACTCCGGCCGGGTTTTCGATTGTCTGAGGTTGGGCATTAGGTGAGGGGAGATGTCTCGCCCAGCTTCCATCGTTAGCTCACTGGACCCCTGGGTGTTAGTGACAATTGTACCTGCACACCTGTCATTCTCTCATTCCACCTGCTTACTCAGCTGGGGGAAGGTCTGTGGATGTATATGTATATATGGAGAATAAGTCTTTTCATTGGTCGGGAGCAGAAGTCTTATTAATGAGATCATTGGAATTCTTTAAGACTTGTGTCTACTTAATCAATCAATGTCTTAGAAGGCTGTACTAAAGTCTCCCACTAAGAATGTAGATTTGGGGCTGAGCCCCGGTGGCGTAAGTGGTTGAGTGCGGGACTGCGGCCTGCGGGTTTGGCGGTTCAAATCCAGCGGTGGTTCTCATGAGCAGCGCTGGGTAGCTCCCATGAGCACCAGAGGCAGTGATACCCCCCTCAAAAAAAAAAAAAAGAATGTAGATTTGGCAACATCTTATGAGTATATCCATTTTTGCTCTAAGCACTTTGGGACTATGTTGTGAGTACACACAAGTTCAAGACTATTATACCTCCCTGGTGAAATGTTCACTTTGCCATTAATGACCTTTTGCATGCCCAATAATGCCTTTTATCTTAAAGTCTTTCCTCCTTTGTATTATTTATCTTGCTACCAGTTTTATTCGAGAGAGCATTTGCTGACACATCATCCTTCATCCTTTCATTTTCAACCTTTGTGCATCATTATCTGTGGGCATGTCTCTTGTAAACAGAGTTGGACTTTTTTCTTCATCCAAATAGACACCAAAGAGACACTTTAATTTTCATTTACTGTGATGACTGATATAGTGGTCTTATTTTTAGAATCTTACAGTATGCGTTTTATTTTTTATCCATTGTGTATATGTTGCTTCTCTAAATTCACTTGAGTTTTCTTTGTGGTGTGTGTGTGTGTGTGTGTGTGTCTAATCTCCTCTCTGGGATTGTAGTTATACCTTCTATGTCTAATTGTTGTTGTTGGCGGCTACATTTTTACGATGCCTATTTGCCTCACTCATGACAAAATTAATTGAGGCTCTCATCCATCTCCCGAACAACCTTGTGTCAAGAGCTGCCATGAAGTCCGTCTCTGACTCACGGCGACACCATGTTCATATACTTGAACTGCTCCACAGGGTTTTCTTGACTGTAACCTTTTTACAGAAGCAGTTCTCGCGGCCTGGACAGTCTTCTGAGGAGCCACTGGGTGGGCTCAAATGACCAAACCTTTAGGCGAGTAGTCAATCATAAACCCCTCAGGCTGCTTCCCAAAAAATCTTTGCATGATTTACTTCCAGCCTTATTCCTCCTCGCTCCCATTTTGGACTGTATTTTCTTTCTTTCTTTTGGATTTTATTTTTATTCCATTTATTATCAAATAATAATAATCCCACTCCCCAATTATCTGAGTGCTTTCCTCCCTTATCTTTGTCTTTTTACATTAATCTCCTATTTTATGGGTTTGCATTGGGGTGAGGGAGTACAGACATCTAGCTCAATCCATATCAGTTCAACCCACTATGTTCCACAAAGTGTGTATATATATATATATATATATATATGTATATATACTCATCAACCTGCCTGTGCATAACTACCCCTGGACATGGCTATGGATATCCACCTGTGGATCTAGGCACACTGGTATGCCCCTCTCTATGGGTGCAGCCCCAGCCAATGGCAAAATGACTTATGGCAGGAGTGGATCACTCAATAAACAGGGTAAACATGTGCCTAGGGGAACCCATGGCCAAAGCAAAGACCATGGATGCCAAGCAGATGGGACACAAGGAAACGCGAGTGTCACCAGGGAAGGCAACAGACAAGGCACTACGTGAAAACGGAATCAGCTCTAGTGCGTGAGAATGTGCCGGCAGCACTGAAGCTTAGGCAGGGTCATGAGGGGGTGTGAGCTATGAGGCCCCTACGACTTCCACACCTTTGTTAACACCTGTCTCCAATGTTCCCCTCCCAAGTAATTGAAACTCCTTATCTCGGCAGGTTTCTTGAGAGTGTACTATTTCTTTCTATTAAACAAAAGGTGTGGCTGGGGGTGGTGATGGGGGGGGGGGCTGTTATGTCCAACTCTGAATACATTTGCTCAATATGCAGCTTAATTCAACATGGTCCCTGGACAAGGATGGATTGTACTAAGATATAACAGGTCTCTGATGGTTGTTGGACTGCTAACTGCAAGTTCAGTTGTTCATTCCTTCCGACTTTTCAGCAGGAGGGAGACGAGGCTTTCTGGTCCCATCAAGACTTCCATCTCCTCCTGTAGTCAATCAACATACCTTGAACTATTTACAGTTTTTCTTTTGCTTTTATTATTTTAATTTTTTTACTTATTTATATATTTTTCTGGATGTTGTTTTGTTGTCATTTTGTTTTCTTGTGTCGTTTTGTCTTTTTTTTTGGCACATGTTATTATCTCTGCAGGTCTATGTAGATAAGATAGGCTGGATGAACTATTTGGGGGAGAAAACAACGAGACTGATGGTTCCAGGGGACATGGTCAATACCATTGACCAATCCAGGTGGGTGTGAGAGGCCTGATAGGGGTTAACGAAGAGTAATGTTTTGCTCTCCGGTGGTGGGAGTAGGAGGCCCAGCCCCACTGCTGGAATTGAACCTCTGTCCCTGTGGGCCGCAGTCCCGCGCACAACCACTACGCCACCGGGGCTCAACCCTTAATGAAGAGTAATGTAACCAAGAGAAATTACTGAAACCCAAATGAAGGCTGAGCATGATGGTGGGATAAGAGGAAAGTCAAAGGAAATAGAGGGAAGAAATAGGAGGCAAAGGGCATTGATACACGCCTAAATACAGACAAGTACATACGTAAATATATTTATATATGATGATGGGGAAATAGATAGACATCTATATACTTATAGGGTTAGTATTAAGGCAGCAGATGGACTTTGGGACTTCACTCAGGTACTTCCTCAATGCAAGAACACGTTGTTCTACTAAATTGGCATTCCATGATGCTCACCTTCCCCACACAACTACTGAAAACAAATGTGTGCACAAGCAAAATTGGTGAAGAAAGTTGATAGTGCCTGACTATCAAAAGATATAGCGTCGGGGGTCTTAAAGGTTTGAAAGTAAACAAATGGCCATCTAACTTAGAAGCAACAAAGCCCACATGGAAGAAGCACATTAGCCTGTGTGAACATGAAGTGTCAAAGGGATCAAGTCTCAGGCATCAATTATATATAAATTATATATGATTACATCAACAATACAAAATTATATCATTATAAATGAGGAGGAGTGTAAATTGGGGATCCAAAACCCCTCTGTAGGGGAAACAGCAGCCCCTTACAGAAGGGTCGCGGGGAGAAGATGAACCAGTTAGGGTACAATGAAGCCATGATGAAGTATGCAACTTTCCTCTAGTTTTTAGATGTTTCCTACCCTCCACTATCACGGTTCCAATTTTACCTTACAAATCTGACGAGACCAGAGGATGTATAATGGTACAGAAACATGGAGAATGCAGGACATATGATCCCTTCAGGACGAGTGGTGAGAGTAGAAAGGGAGAACCGATTATAATGATCTACATAAAACCTCCTCCCTGGGGTTCAGATAAGAGGGAAGTGGGTGAAGGGAGATATCGGACAGTGTACAATATGACAAAATAATAATACTTTATAAATTATCAAGGGTTCATGAGGGAGCGGGGAGGGAGGGGAAAAACGAGGAACTAATATCAAGGGCTTAAATAGAAAGAAAATGTTTTGAGAATGATGATGGCAACAAATGTGCTTTGCATACAATGGATGTATGTGTGGATTGTGATAAAAGTTGTATGAGCCCCCATAAAATGATTAGAAAATAAAAGACTTACAAGCTGCCCTATGGGAATGCTCTGTCAGAATCAACTCCATGACAATGAGTTTGGTCTTGTGGTTTGCCCTTTGACCTTCATGTCTGCTGCTCTGGCAACTGGCTGTCTGTCAGGACACAAAGGCAAAGGTGTGCTCTTGCACAGGTCCTGGTAACCAACCAGTGGGAATGCTAGGCCCAGGTGATGCCCTCAAGTTGCCACCCTTTGAAGAACTGGAGGAAAGTATGCTAAGTGAAATTAGGCAAGCGCGAAAGGACAGGTACCACATGAGTCCACTGAGTAAGCTTAATAAAAAAAAAATGCAAAAGGGGCATCGGGAAAAAGGTACTGTATACAGAAATTCCTGAGGGGAGACTCAGGTAGTGTGGCAGGGGCCAGACCAAATCCAGGGCTACATATGGTAGCCAACTGGGGTGTGGGTGTGGGTGGGGCAGATGGTGATGTGTAGAGAGGAAATGGGGTACTCACCTACCCAAGGGAAGTTTAGTTTATATTGTTTATATCTCCACAGGGAAAGAGGGATTTTAAAAAGGAAAAAAAAAATTGTGACCCTTTAACAATGAGGTGACCCCCTCAACCATAACATTATTTTCATTACTACTTCATAACTGCAATTTTTCTACTGCTATGAACTAGGTGACTTCTATGAAAGGGTGGTTTGATCCCCAAAGGGGTCGCGACCCACAGGTTGAGAACCACTGCCCTAAAGCAAGGGCCTTGAGTAAGCCGACCATTACAATGAAGTTAATGAAGTCACTTTTTAACCGTATAGCCTATACTTTATGTACAGCATAAACTGCTAAGTGTTGAAAACGATAAATATAATTTTACATTTAAGACATGTTTGGCATACATACAGATGCAATGCATTTAATAAAATATTAATGTCACAAGTACCCCTCACCTCCAATTCTGCAAAGAATAGTTAGCCAACATGAAGCATTTTTGATGTACACAACATTTGTTGTCTGATGATTAAATCTTCTTTTGTGGCCTCTTTTCACTCTTCCATTTATACTGGCAGCACTTATTATGAAATAAGTCTCACAATGGGAACAAAACTGGTGAAAGGCAAGTCTTCTTTGTGGGCGCTCAAGAGAATTTCATACTGATTGTTGAAACAGTTGAAACGGTTCATTGACGCATTTTCTGTGTTGAAGAATATGTGGAATTTCGGGGGGTGGGGGAGCACAGGATAGAAGATGTGGTACGTCATAAAAATCTCAGTACTCCACAGCCACGAAAAACTTTACAATCCAGTCCACCCCATGCTGCTAACATGGCATTTTCTAGTCCGTTGTAAATAGTGTGATCTCATTTAAGAGGGAATGACATCAGAGAGCAATGACACCCCTCACCCTCCTACCTCCACACACACGAGGTGAAGCCCTTAAATACTGCTGCTAAGTCGTAGACGCTCTTATTAAACAAAAATTAAACAATGTGTGACGCTGTGGTTCCTCCATCTCCCCCACTCAGGTCCACGCACTCCCGATGGCTGTGTTCTCATCCCTCTCCCACCCTTCCCTGAAGCATGCGGGGTCACTGGGGCCTCCTCCAGGGACGCACGCTGCACAGGTCCAAAATGTTCTTTGAGTTTGGGGAACAGACAGAAGCCTGAAGGGGCAAGATCAGGGCTGGAGTGTGGATGGAGCGAGGCTTCCCGCCGAGCGCCTCAGACCGGCCCTGGCTGCCCTCAGACCACCAGCAGGTGCCCTGTCCTGACGGAAACGTGGCCCCTGGTGCTGCTTGCCTGGCTTTTCCCCCTCAGTGATGCTGTTTCCACTTTTCTTGAACTTCTTCCTAATAGGCCCCCGTGTCCTTCGATAAAACCTACCAAGACCATCCCTCTGGAATCCACCCCAAAACAGGTGCCAGAATCTGCTAAGCTAAAGTGACCAGATTTTAAATGGGACACCATTGACCAGGGGGAGGAGGGGCTTCTTGATTAAAAATTTGGTCTATATGGAGCAACAAAAATGTTCATAGAATGCAAAAATAGTATTGTCATATATTTATTTAATTTTAAAATGCCGTGGGATGCAGGACAAATCGTTAAAAAGCGGGATGTCTGGTCACCTTATTCTAAGCTGACCTCTCTGCCTTGAATTTACCTGGCCCAGACACCCCTTGGAAGTGACTTTTTGATTGGACGGTCTTTTCGAAGGCCCCGTAAAACGAGGAAGGCTGATGGATTGCAGAGAGAGCTGGTAGGCAGCCGCCTACTGACCACAGAGATGCGTTACAGCAGGGCTTCTGGAATAAACGCATGCAGGTATGACCTAGGACCATACTAGCAATACCTATGGTGGGGTTGTGTGTGTGTGTGGGGGGGGGGGGGAGGTGGCATCAAAAGGTTTGCGGAAAAATGGAATGAAAAGAATGCAATTTTCCAAGTGTTTTGATGGTCCGGGCTCCCCGGCCTGCTGGACACACACTCACATCTGAATATGTGAGTGGGCAGAGGAGGTGAGACCACGGATGGTGCATGCTCAAGGCCCTCACATACCTTCATCTGACCCAGGGTTCTGGGGTGTCCCCGCCACCCCACTCAGGAGTGCATTGGTTGGGTACTCAGAACTCAGGCACAAAACATGCCATCGAGGCCCCTGGAGTCTTAGGAGGGTGTAATGGTTGGGCCCATAAGTAGCAAGTGCTCTCACAGATGTCTCGAGGGCTGAAGGAGCACAGAGAAGGGTATGTCATCAAGGTGGTACCCTGCAGGAGGAGATTCCTGACCTGAATCCCCGTAGAGGAATGGACTAGCCAGACTGAAGAAGAGCCAAAGGAAAGGCTTTAAATTCACCTGTGGGGTTTAGAGGCAGTTTTAGAGCCAGGGGGTGGGAAGGGGGAGGGGGGTGATGAGGGAAGCAACATGGAGGTGGGAGCACCAGGAACCCAGGGATGCAGGGAGGAGGCCGTGGGATGGAGGAGGGAGAGGATGCTGTCCTGGGCTGCCTGTCCTGGGACACTGGGCCATGGTGGTGTGCGGGTTGGGGTGGCAGGGAGGTCCAGAGCAGACGTTTCACTCCCATGCTCACCTGCCCTGAGCGTCCATCTGACGAGACTCCACGGAGGCAGAATTAAGCCCAAGAGATGCCAGTTGCAGAGCAGCGAGACCGACTGGCTGTTCTAACAGTTTGGGAGACAGTTTCCTGTTCCCCGTCACCCATGGGATCAAGGCCCGCAGAGGAGCTGGGCCTGTGGTCAGGGGACAGAGGAGCAGGTCAGGTCCTGCAGGGCCCCCTGTGCTTCAGGGGACAAGAAACTGACTTTCCATCTGTCCTCTCATCTGTGACATTTGCTGGGACCGCAGCCCAGCCCAAGGGCCAGAGGTGCCTCACCCAACCTCTCTGATAGGTGTTCTTGACCACCTTTCAAAAGTGCCGTAAGGCTCTGTGAAGAGCGTGGATGTGAATAGGTTCCGCAAACAGAGCGGGGCCCCATGGGGTTGAGATTTATATGTCAGAGTAGTGCTTAGCCAGCATGTCGTGTCAACCTGCGATGCAGGACATGAGTCAATATGCCTCTTCCAGCCATAACCCTTGTTACTCCTGCCACATGATCTCTGTTTTCCTTACAGGTCTGGCTAAGAGGGTGGGGGAAGACATGATTGTTAATTGTGATCACCAGCCTATTGGGCATACAATGAGCCCTCTCAGAAGCAGGAGGTGGGGAGTCCACTCTCAGCAAGAGAGAAGAGCCCGGAGTGAAGCAGGTCCTTTGGACCACAAGACCCCTTGTGCATAGAACTTCCTTGATTCAAGAGGCAGTGTTGACCATCGAGGAATGGCAGAGCAGCAGCAGGAGCATGACCAAGAGTCAGAACATGAGAGCAGTGGATGTCTCAGCCTGCAGAGCAAAAGCCCACAGAGTGCTTTGGGGCAGGAGACTGGCTTGTGGAGGGGGGCTCCTTAATTGGGAGAGCTGAGTTTTTGCTGACCCACAAAGCTCACAGGAGAGTGGCGTGCCCTCTGGGCACTTATTGGCAACCCTACAAAAGCTGTGTCATGTTGCCAAAGCAGGGCAGCGGCCAGGCCCAGAGGTTGAAGGCCAGAGAGAGGTCTGCCTGTGGTACAGCAGAGAGAAACTCTCCTGACAGAACAACTGTACTGTGAGCACTTCTCACCTGAATGGAAACCTGTTCACATCCCAAACGCCCTTCACAATCATGACCTCATCTGTGAGGTCTGTGCGCCCACTGCTCTACATTTTATGTTCTGGCAGTTGAACGGCCCAGACTGCTGCGGGCAACGGAGCACCTGCTGCAGGAGATGTTTGCCGAGGTGGCCCTGAGCTCCCTTACTACTGAAGAGGGGCTGAAGATCAGAGAAGTGCCATGACTTGTACAAGGTTCCCCAGCCAGGCAGGGCCCGGGAAGGCACTGGGGCTTAGTACTTCCGGCTGTGATGGTGTGCACCCAGCTCCTGCTGCCGCCCCACAGTCTGGATTCTCTTATCCCTCCTCTCTGGCTACCCATCCTGCTTCATCTCCCTGTTGAAGAGCCAGGGGCCCAAACTGCAAGAACAGGAACCAACACCACTGGCTCCTCCCTGTGGGGCTTGGGGAAACCCAGTTCTTTCCCTTCTCAGGACCCCGCCCTCCTGGGGCTCCCTCCGCAGGATTATGTGGGACAGAGAATCAGGTTAATGAAATCCTGGGCTGCCTCTGGCTAGGGGTGGGAGTGGGGGGTGGGGGTGGGGGTAGCTTCTTCTAAAAGCCACTGTGGTCAGTCCTCTGCCTCCAGCCTGGCAGAACATAAGCCTTCCCGTGTCGCAGCACAGCCCTGGGGTCAACATGCCACACCTTCCTGAGGGAAACCTGGCTTGGCGTCACCAGGGGGATTTGATTCCAATGTTCATTTTGGACTTTCCCTTGAAGTCATCTTGAGCAGCTCTTCAGAGTTCTGCCAGAGCAGTGGGGCACAGCCATGGCTGTGGATTTGGAGGGCCCTGGGTTCCTGCCCCACTCCATTTGACCTCGAAGAAATCTCTTGCGTACCCTGAACCTCGGATGTTATTTTTTCATCTGTAACATGGACGCCGCCGTGGGCTCACTCATAAGGGGGGTTGGGATTGAATGAGACGAGACTCACAAGAGAGCTGAGTGGCCGGCCCGGCACACATTAGGGGTTTGGTGAATGTGGGTCTGATGGAAAGATGGGGTTATTCTAGGGGGGTTTGCATGCCCCGGCGTCTAGAGTCGACGTTGGGGGCAAGATGCTGCCACTTTGCGTGTGATCAGCAGGAAGCAGTCACTCCCCACCTACTTTGGGGTTGGGCACCCATGCGCTCCTCCTGGTGATACTGCCCCTGCCCAACCACCCCTCCCCCCTCCCTGCCCTGTTGCCCCCGGACCTGAACACTGACTGCGCGCGCACAAGCCACGTGGCTGGATAGAAGTGTCTCCCTCGACACCTATCAGCAGCACTGTATCTTCTCCCCAGTGGTGCCCCCCACCCCCACCCCGTGGAGTGCTGCTCTGCTTCCCCAAGGGGTGGGTAGTGGAAAGGTTTGTGAAGAAGGGGCCAGAGATGCAATCAGGGCAGAGCTTGGGTGTCCTTGGGCTGCCTGCCTCCTTTGCTAGCCCAGGGTCAGACTTGTGGATTCAGGGGTTCACAGAGTCCACGCGTGTTCTGTCCTCCTCCACCGAGTTCCCACGTGCAGACCACTGGGCAATGTCTGCTGATGCTCTCCAGGCCTCTGGTTCCTTCCCTGTAAAATGGGCTCAACGCTCCCGGTTGACCCCAGGATGGGGAGACTATTAGGGCCCAGGCACCCTTCTTTCCCAGTGGTGTTGAGAGGCAGGCCCTATTGTTGGCTCTCATGCGACAGATGGGGAAACCGAGGCTTGGGAAAGTCCTATCAGTCGCTTGCTTTTCCCAGCAGCGGGAGGCAGCCCTAGGGGGTGAGCATAGGTCTGTAGCCCTTTCTGGGCGTACATGGCCTCCCTCCCCTGTAAGAGTCCCACACTTGCTGCCTAAACACCCCACCCCTGTACCCCAACCCCTACCCCCAGGAGCGTGGCCTCTGCTGCCAGCCTCTGCAGACAAAGCCTACAACGCATAGCCCTGGATCCCAGCCGAAATCCACCCCCACCCCCACCCCGTGTTTGGAGCCTAGCCCAGACTGGCCCACCAGCCCTGGGAAGGAATGTGCAGCTTCTCATTTCTAAAGGAAGGGAAAGCAACCGAGAAGGCTTCGGCTTCCCTTCCCAGCAAAGCCACCATCACCAGAAACATGCACAGCCAGTTACCATTGCAAACTCCACCTCGTGAGCCTGGCTGCGAGAGCTTCTACTCTCCCCCTGGTCAGTGCCTCTGGCCCCATTTCTATCTTTCGACTTATGTTCAAGGTCTCAATGATCCCACACACAGCTGCCTGAGGGCCCTTGCTTCTGCGGTTCCTTTGGCTTGGCGTGCCTTATCCTGTCTCCTTACATCCTCATCCTGCTGCAAAATAGCCCCTCCTCCAGGCAGGCCCCCTGGTGCCTCTACCATTTCTTTGTCCTCTGGCTGTATCCCAGACGGCCCGTCTTCCTTGGCCTCGCACACGTCCCCTTTCCTGAGAACAGAGGCCTGCGTGGTCCACGCCTGTCTCCTCAGAGTGCTCAGAAGGCCGTCTGAAAGTGGCCACTGAATGGCCGATAGGAAGGGGTGTCTGGTGGGAACCAGCATGGCCATCTTTGTACACTAAACAGGCAGCTTCAGGGCTAAGAATGTGGGGTGGGGGACACTCTGGGGACCGTTTACCCATGATTCTTCACACCCCGGCTAGGAATCTGGGTAGGGCCTGTAGGTTGACCCCGGTCGGCCGGCTGCAGGCTTCCTGCCCACGTATTGAAAGCCACGTATTGAAAGCCGACGCAGACCCAAGTCAACACAAGGAGAAATGCTGGCCCCCACATCTCCCATCGAGGTGTGTGATGGGGGCAGAGAGAGGCTGAGTGCAGGCCCAGGCAACCGTTCCCACCTTCTCCCCCCTGACTCTGAGGGCCGGGGTGGGGGATGGGGAGCGTGACTCCCGCCTCTTGGGACCAGTCCTGGGACTGCCCACCTAGTGGGGTTTTGGGGAGGCTTCCTGGGCTGCTCTGTGTGACAGGTTTTGCATCAGACCGGGTACAAAGCAAGGGGGCTTTCAAAAGGTTTATGGAATGATGGGATGAAGAGGGAATTATTTCTCCCCCATGAAGTTTTTGAAGCCCTCCCTTTTCATGTAAGACTGGTTCTATCTTGAGTGACATCTCCCCCGTGTTGTACCTCCACTGGCTCGCCGTCACCGCCTCACGGTGTGGCCCTCCCCTGTGTCACTGTAGAACTGTCCTCTCCAGAAGGTGGCCCAGTTTTCAAAGTAGATCACCAGGCATTTCTTCCTCCCACCTCTGGGGGGTGGGGTGCAGGGGCCATTCCAATCTTAACTTTTGGGCTAGTGGTGGAGGCGTTAACTGTGTGCGCCACTGGGTCTCCTGCGATCTCCAAGATCCACTGCATGCCATCAACAGGATTCCGGCCACGGCGGCCCCCTGGTGTTGCATGCTGGTGCAGCGCTGCATCTCGAGGGTCTTGCAGGGGTTACTTTCTCAGCGCTCCATCGTCAGCCTCGGGGGGGACTTGAACCGTCGCCAGCCAACCTTTCTGGGTCACAGCATTTGATAACTCTTGGCTTGAAGTCTCTAAGTGGACGGTCTTTCACTACGTGTTTACTGCAACTGCCACCGTTCTGTGAGCGTGGCGTTCTGGCCGGCAACGTTCTAAAACTCCTGTTTGTAAGGCTACCCTGGTAATGTCCCGTGGTGGTAAAGTTCTTTAATTTTATGATTATAACCTTTGAATGCCTGCAACATTCTCAGATTCTTGCTATGCCCTGAGCATTCTATGATTGCATGATTGTTGCACTCTCCCGTTCTATGATTATAACCTTTCTTGGCCTGCAACAGTCTCGGCTTCTCGCTTGACTGTGATCTCAACGCTGCATAATGCTGTGGCTGTCACAGGAGGTGCATGTGAGATGTATGGCGGGGTGACCTCTGTGACGGGTCCCAGTGCTAGCCCCTGGCTGTTGGTGGTTTTTACCAGGCTTGCCGTCTCTTTCTGAGCAAAGTCTTTTGTTTTCTTCCAGAGTCTGCCTCCCCAGGCCTCTCCCAGCAGAACAAGGATTGGGCCCGCCATGAGCTCATCAATGGAGATAGATAGACAAGAGACCCTGGGAAATCCCAGGTGGGCGGGGGCCGGCCTCAGGAACTCTGCAGACTTCTCTCCAGTCCCTCCCCCTTGGTTGGAGGGTGGGGGACGAGGGTAGGGCGGGGGTGCTCTGGGAGTGGCCCTGCTGTGACTACTTCCCCCAGGGTCCATGGAGCTCACAGGGCACCCCCGGTGGGCCTGAAATCAGAAGCACCCAAGCTATAGCACAGGACCCCAAGTTGCTGCTAGGCTTGAGGATTTTGGTGGCCCTGTCCCAGATCTGAAACAGTCTGGTCCCAGAAACTAACTCAATCCTGAAAGGCCTGGGTCCGTGGGCTGTTCCCCTGCTTGCTTTTGCCCCAGAGTCATGGAAACAGGGCTCTTTATCTCTGTATCAGACTGACTGGGTACCAGGGTCTGCCTCCTGGGCAGTTTTCTGAGGGGTAGGAGAACTAAAAAAGCAGGGAAGGGGGGTCTCACTCAGGGTTTCCCCCAGAGAACAGGTTTCTTCCAACTCCAGGGCCGGCCCCGCGGGAATTCCACTAATCCTGGGTCTGGGTAGGCGAGGGCTTTGTTGGGGTTCCTGCCTTCAGCCCCATCACCCTGGCCACCCAGCCGGCTTGACTGAGCACTTTCTGTGAGTTGCTTCCCACCTGTAAACTCATACTGTAGCCTCACAGGAGGTGAGTGTCCCTTTTCCAGAAGAAAAAGTTAAGCCTGAGAGACGCAGCCCCACGCTGCCCCGCTAGTGGTCAGACTGCAAGTCATACACTGCAGCCCTACCTCTGGGACCACAGGCTGGTGGCCACTGGCCCCTCATTGAGACTATGGCTCAGGGTTCATCTCTTCCTTCTCCCCGGTGGGCCTCTCTGTGAGCTGGACACTGGTGGGGACGAAGTGAAATGGGTGACATACAGAGAATGCCTTTGGCCACAGAGCGTGGCAGCCCAGAAGGCATGAAGGGGTCCTGGGTCAGGGAGTGGCTCCAGGGCCCCCTGAGAGGAACTGAAGGCTCCTTTGTCTGTGGGGGAAGCAGGGAGGGCTCCCTGGGGGGTGGCCTTGCCTGACCTGGATCTCAGGAACTCTGCAGGGTTTCATCCAGGAGGCAGAGGCAAGGGGCAGAGAGAAGTGAAGGCTTGTTTCCCTGCACCAGTGGGCGCAGGAGCTCAGAGTCCCACACAGATGAGCGGGGGATTTCAGGACAAACTGGTTTGGCATGGGCTGGACTTCAAGCAAAGCTCGCCGGGTGGTCAAGGCTGAGCAGGGGGTGGAGGTGGTGGAAGTGTGCGCTCAGAGTTGTGTGAAGCAGTGGGGTCTGCAGGAGGGGGGCCCTGCAAGAGCTTGTGCTGCTGGGCCCAGGCTGGTCAGACAGCATTTCCCAGGCTTCCCATGACTCTAAGGAAAGGGAATGGCTTCCGGGTGACCTTGGGGACTCCGTGTCTGACTGCACCTTCCGGGTAACAAGGAAGCCTGCTCACTGGAAGGCAGGTCGCCGTGGAACCCCGGTGGTTTATAACTGGCCCCATAAAAGAATCCGGAGCAGCATCCAAGTCCAAAGAGGGAATGTTACATTTTCCTAGAATTCCTGGGCCCCTGGGAATATGTCTGGGGCCCCCACATACGAGTGTTTGCAGCCTCCACATGCGGAAGTGAGATCCAGCCCAGGAGCTGGAGCCGCCCAGGAACCCCGATGGATTTATTAAGTCATAGGCGCAGGAAGAGGGGAGCGGGGAGTGGGGGGGGCCCTGCCTTTGCTTGGTATGCACTTTGCACAGGCTCCCTGGGCTGCGGGGACGTCCACAGATTGCACCGCCTTGAGGAAGACAGCAGCTTCAGCCCCGCCTTCCTGCCGCCCCTCTGCAATCCACTGAGCCCCTGCGCCACAGTCTGATCCCACTCCTCTCCTGCTCAGACTCCCGCCATGGCTCCCCAGTGCCCCAGGATTGCAGCTAGACTCCTTAGCAGGCATGCTGGGCCTCAGGGGGCCCCAGTGGGGCAGAAGACCTGGCTCAGCTCCTGGATTCTACCCCCTGTCCCCTGCCACCAGCCAGCTGTCCCTCGATGCTCCTCATTTGTTTAACCCTCTTGGCGGGTGCTCCTCCAGCTCCCGAAACAACACTGGCCAGCGTGCTGATTTGGTTTCCCATCTGTGCCAGGACCTGGGCCCCCGGGGCAGCTGCACCCTCCCACAATGGCTCCTGTTTTGCTTTGCAAAGTGCAGGAGCTTCGTCTGACCCCAGGCAGCCCCAGTTCTAGGCTCCTGCTGGTCCTCAGGCCAGGGCAGGAGGGAGCAGGGTGGGGGGAGGCACTCTGGGAGTTGGTCCAGGCTCAAGCCTGGAGGTTGATGCATGCCCGGTTCCATAGTCGGGGTTCTCCCAGGGAGCTGCAACCTCCATCTCCTATCCCAGGGAGAGCAGGGGGACTGAAGAGCACTGGGCCTCTCCTTCCTTCTCTTTGGTCTTTGGGGAGTGAAGCAGGAGCTCAGAGAGGCTGAGCGGGTGGCAGAGGAGGAACCTGGGCCTGAGTATTCTGACTCTTGGCCGAGTGTTCTTCAGAGCCCCAGCACAGTTCCTTCCCAGCCCTCTCCTCTTCTGATAAGAGGCTGGCTGCCAGCAGGCTTGTTCTGCCTGGCCCATGGAGCCCAGGACCATGTTGCCCAGGTCACATCTGAGGAACTGTATCCTGGGAGGAGCAAGGTACTAGTACCAGGTAATCAGTTCCATTTCAGAGGGGCTCAGAGAGGTCAAGTTCTTTTCCTAAGATCACGCAGCTAGAAAGTGGAAAAGCTACAACCTGAATGGGGTCTTTCTGCACCGGTGCATGCCCGGGTGTGGCCAGACTACGTTCCTGACTTCTAAGTATTCTTGAGGCTCTCAGGGACCTCAGGACAGTCCCACGATGAGGGGAGAAAAGTGTACCATTGTCAAATTCTCTGGCTTCAGGGTCAGGGAGAAGCCAGGCTGCTTGTGTATGTCTGCCCACTCTGGGGCAGTCTGGCAATGCCCCTGGGAGCCTGGCTCTGGCCAGCCCACCCTGCCCAGGCCACAGGCCCACTGGGACGAATGCTCACAGGGCTGCCGTCCCAGGCTGGAGCTGAAAATTAAATTAAAACCGCGACAGGGACAGTTAATTAAAGCAGATTAGCGCGAGACTAATTAGGGACACTGACACTGGAACCATCGCACTTCAAGATGTTAATTAGCTGTTCATTAATGTCAGCTCCCTGTTCAAGAGAGAAATATGAACAGCTCTTCTCTGGGGCTTCATCCCGGAGCTGAGTAAACAGGGGGGGAGAGGGGTGGTGGCGCGGGGTGCCCAAAGGTAGTCCTGGTCCCAGCTAGGCCTCCTCCAGCTTTCAGGCCCCACCACCTGTCTGCTCCCTTTGTCTCCCTCCCACAGCAGTTTCTGAGTCCGGGCACAGCTGGAGGTCTGGAACTCACAGAAGGAAGGTCTTGGCTGGGCCTCCACATGGAGACACTGGAAGCAAGGTAGCTTGTTGGGACTCCCCGTCCCTACCTCACCACTTCCTGGCCCAAGTTAGGTGTGCACCAGTCTTCCTTACTTCCTTTTCAATTGCCCATCCCTTCCTTTGCTCAAACATTCCATACCTACCATATGCACACACGCTCACCAAACATTTCATGTACAATAACTATCCACTCATCGGTTCATCTAGTCTTCAGCCTACTTGCCCAACTATCTGTTGACCAATTATCTATCCATTTTTAAATCCAAACATCTCATCATTCCCTATACATAGGGTCACAAAACATGTTATGTAAATTTCTATCCATCTAGTCATCCATTCATCTTTTTATTCAACATTTTATCCATTGCCCATTGACCAATTCATCCATCCATCCATTTTCAGACCATGCATTCCAACACCTGTCTATCTTTCCCCCTCATAAATTCATCTAAGATCCAGCTAGTCTTTAGTCATCATTTTTACCCAACTGCTTAGTCCTTTACTGGGAACCCATTCATTTATAGTCTCTCAAATATCTAACCTTCCCTTGGTTAGCCTGTTTATTTAGACATTCATCCATCCATCCATTCTGTCCTCCCACTGCCTAACCAATCTTTCCATTCACTGATTCTTTCATCTGCTCAACAGACCCTCCAATCTATCTGTGAATTTTCTATCCACATACAGCAATCACTCACCCATGCACTCATTCACTGTCATCCATGCATTTCAGCACTGATGACCCCATCTTCTCACTCAGTACCTGCACACCCATTCCTCTCAGACATGTGCACCGTACATCTGCTGAAGCACTAGGCAAGGGACACAGGGACAATGACAAGCTTCAACAGTGAAGTCTCTACTCTTACCCACTACTTCACTAATGAGAAAACAAAGATGAAAAGGGGTGAAGTTATTTGCCTAAGGACACCCATCTTTCATCAACCATTCAATCAACCATTTTTTTTTTTAGTCTACTGGGTACCTATTATAACAAACAAACAAACAAGCAAAGAAATCCTCACTGCCTTCAGGTAGATGCCGACTCAGAATGAACCTGCATAGGCTTTTGGACACGGCCAATCTTTATGGAGCAGACCTTATGCTTAGCAGTCCACCACTCGCCTAACAGCACATTCTTGCCTATCAGGACAGCAAAACCTTGTTGTGCTTACTTTGGAGCCATTGCCAAGGAAGACCAATCCCCGGGGGGACAGGACAACTGGGTAAAAGTGGCGGGTCAGGAAAACACAAGGGGACCCCTGGAGAGAGACTGACACAAAAGTCACAGGGACAGTTCCCAGGCCTCGGATGGTGAAGACCACACAGGCCTGGGTGAGGCTTCCCTCTGCTCGGCTCTGCAGGGGTCATCATAGCAGCTACCTGCTGTACATCTGTCACGCGCAGCTCAGAGACAGGTGCAGTTCCTGACTGCAAGAACATCAGTCCAGTTAGAACACCGACGCTCAGGAGACTCTGATGAAAACGACAGCACCCACCTTCCCAAAACACATAGACACACACACACACACACACACACACACACACACACAGCTTTTTTTTGGGAGGGGGACATCACTGCCCTCTGATGGTCGTGGGAACCACCCAGTCTTGCTCCCGGAGAGCTGCTGCTGGATTTGAACCGCCAAGCCCATGGGCTGCAGTCCCGCATTCAACCACTAGGCCACCGGGGCTCAGTCCCCACACACTGCCTTTTGTGATCGATATCACCGAGGTCACACCACCTCTTACAGCCCAGCCACGCACCTTGGGATAGATACACTCTCTGGTGCTGGCTTGGACACACATAAGTAAATCAATCAAGTGACAGGTCCAACGTCCTATGCGACTCGGTGAGGAGGGGTCAGGGAAGGCTTCCCGGAGGAGGAGATACTCAGGGTGAACGTGAACCCCCTTTGCATATCCTGTTGCACCTGCACTGCTTAGAAGACAGAGCAAGCCAAGGATGCCTCCTTGGAACGTGGTCACCTCTCTGTCTGTTTAAGTGGGTTCTGCTGTGCCCGAGTCACGTGGCACAGCCCAGACTTGGACCTGGTACCTTGCCCAGCTTTTGCAAAACAGGAGAACCTGTCTCTGGCCCCACCCTGGCCCTTGATCTGGGCTAGCATACATGAAGGCCCAGAGGCTCTCAGCTTGGGGCTGGGCCGTGATGGTTGTCCTCCCTGCTCTAGAGAGATCTATGAGCCTCAGCCACGTGGCTCCATGGGACCGACCTCTCAAACTGGGGGTTGGGCAGCATGGGTGGGGCTCTCTGCGGGCACTGTGGCTCTGGAGTTTTCTGGAACCATCTAGAGAGTGGGTTGGAACCATGCCATGGCAGGCACTCTGAGAGCTGGCCCAGGCTGAGATGACTGCTTGTCTTGTCCCAGGCCTGTCCCCTGTGAGCCCACACAAGCTCCCCATTCACTCTCGCCTGCTCCAATCTTGCTCTGTGGTGGGGAGCACACTGCTCTGGATTAGTGTCCCAGCAGGCCACGGTTGTGACACAGGTTGACTTCAGAGGAGACATCTAGACATTTCCAGGGGTCCCCAAGTGGCACCGGCCTTTACGCATTCAACTGTTAGTGGAAAGGTTGCATGTGTGAATCCCATCAGAGGAAGACGGACGTGGTGACAAGTCACAGCCCTGAAAACCCCGAGGGACAGTTCCCAAGCGCACTCACAGGGCTGCCATCAGTTGGCTTGTGCTAGCAGCAGCAGCAGCAGCAGCAGCAATAAAGACAACAGAGAAGTTTTCCAAAAGGACAGACGTTTCGGGAAGGCCCGGGTTTGAATCCACCTTTACCCCTCAGGAGCCTCATGACCTCCCGGGAGTGATTTCACCATTCTGAGCTCAGCAACGAAGTTGGGATAATAATAATGATGAACGACAACACTCACTGTGAAGTATCCTCACTTCTACTCTCTCTCCTTGTCTTCATTTTTCGCATAGCTTAGTAGGCCTTTACCATCCTTTAAATTTTGATGCAACACTATTTTGCTTCAATTGTTTTTTTTTCCTAAAGAGGATGTACTTGATTCGTTCTGCTTTTTAACCCTACCTAAGTCACTGCCTATTGATAAGGGAATATAACCTATGTCCATTTATTGCCACACTTTGATGACAACACAGTCTTTGTCCAGCACGGACTATCTTTTCTTCCTAGTACCATCCAAGAACCTTAGCCTGCTGTTCTCCCTCATCCAGTGCCCAGGAGCCCTGGTGGCGCAGTGGTAAAGCCCTGGCTGTGGACTGAAGGTCGGTGGTTTGAGCCCCCGAGGTGCTGGCTCCCCGGGAGAAAGACGAGGCAGGCTGCTTCTCCAGAAGTTACAGCTGTGGGAGGCCCCCGAGGCAGCTCGCCCTGTCCTGTAGCTTCACTGTGAGTCGGAACGGACTCAATGGCATAGATTTTGAGGTCCACTCTGCTGTCTGAGATGGCCTTTTTCTTCCACAAACCCCGCCAAATGCTGCTGGCCACGAGCCTCTGTTAGCTGGGCTGGGCAGGGCCTTTCTGAGGATCTTACACACGGAGTGCCGGAGCAGGAAGGACCTTTGAACTCACCCTTGCTCGGCCCAGAAGACCCAAGTTCAAGGCCAAATACCTTTCCTGTGGATGTTGAGGATAGAATCAGACCCACTGCTATGGTTAGAGGTCGGTCCCAGAGTGCCTCTGACCTTCCCAGGCCAAGAGAGAAGGGAGAAGGAGAGGAATAACTCCAGAGACTGAGGAGAGTCTCCCGAATACTGGAGGACAGAGGCTTTGTGTGGGGGGCGGGGGCAGACTTCTGAGCCCTGCTCTACTGAGCTGTTTCATCCAGGGCCGCTGATGCCTCTACTGGGGTAACAAGAAGTTGTACCAGATTGCCTTGCCACATCTGGTCTTTATTTTAGAGGGGCAGTAATGAGGGACGCTAGTGGAAATCATGGGGCAGTGGTGGTTCTGTAGTGGGAGAATTCTCCCCATCTCCATGGGGGATCTGGGCTCCATTCCCAGCCAAGGGGCCTCATGTGCAGTCACTCCTTGTCCTGCCCCCCGGAGGCTTGTCTGTTGCTAGGATGCGAAGCCGGTTTAGGCACAATTGTCTGACTAAGTTGGGCGAGGAAGAAAGACCTGGCGATCTACTCCAGAAAAAATCTACCCATGTAGCCCCCTGGGTCACAGCAGTCAGGTTCCATTGTGTCCATCCGGGGTCACTGCAGTCCACAGCAACAATGCAACTCCCTGCTGATGCTGACTGGATGGCCCCATACCCCTGATGTTCATCTGGGAACATGCCCTTCCAGAATAAAGCCCCCATGTCTCCCCTGGCTTACATCTGGGTCTGGTCATATGATTCTGTTCCAGTCAATAAACAGGGGCAGGTTCTGGGAAATGTCATTAAAGCAGCAGTTCTCAACCTGTGGATGGAGACCTCTTTGGAGGTCGAGTGACCCTGTCACAGGGGTCGTCCGATTCATCACAGTTGCAAAATGACAGTGATGAAGTAGCAATGAAAATAATTTTGTGGCTGGGACGTCACCACCACATGAGGAACTATTCAAGGGTCGCGGTCTGAGGCATGTTGAGAACCACTGCGTTAAAGGAACATGCGTATCTATCTGTCTTTACTTTCCTCTTTTCCTGCTGGTGGGAAGCAGATGTGATGGCTGGAGCTCAAGAAACCAACCTGGTTCCTGGGGTCAAGGCAGAAGAAGCCTGGGTCCTCTACGATCCTGGGAACAAGGGTCTATCGGATCCCCCATGGACTGGCAGCCTCCGGACATGATGGGAGAACAAGTTCAAGCCTGTTGTTGCTGCTAAGTGCCATCAGAGGAGCCCCAGGTGCAGGCTGGCCCCACATCCGGCAGACAACACACTATCCTGTTCTGCTGCATCCCCACCTTCAGGTGTGGATTGGGCAACTCCGAGAGATAAGGTTTTCATGGTTGATTTTAGAAAGTAGATCACCAGGCCTTTCTTCCTAGTCCATCTTTATCTGGAAGCTCCCCCAGAAACCTGTTCAGCACCATAGCAAAGTAACACGCCTCCACCGACAGATGGGTGGTGGTGGAACACGAACCCAGGTCTCCCGCGTGGAAGTGCGGCTTCACACACGGACCCACCGATCCCCAACCCCTTAAACTGTGCAAGCCACGGCACCTTTCGTTTCTTTCCTGCCACTCACGATCCAAATGAATGCGGGTCGCTAAAAGCTCATGCTCTGGAGTCACACAGGCCCGCGTTTGAAGCCGAGCACTCGCCACCAACCATCTAGGTGATCACATGCTAGTCCACCACTTAACCTCTGAGGCTCAGTTTATCCATCTGTGAAACAGGAATGCTGATTCTCACAGGAGTTCCCGGGGGACAACGGGACGCAGAGACATGGGTAGAGGACTTAACACACGGCAGCCGCTCTGGTTATTGCTATTGGAATTTAATCTGGCATCCATGACTGTCCCGGCTAGTCTCCTGCCAGGGGCCCCACAATAGCTGTCACTGTGAACTCTGTAGCCCTAGCCCTTCGGGGAACCTCATCCAGCATCGGTCTACACAGGACACACTGGAGAGACACATGCAGAGAAAGGGAGGATGATAAGACCTAGGTTCAAATTTCAACTTGACTGTTTATTAGCTAGGTGACCTGAAGTCGCTCCCCCTACCTCTCTGAGCCTGCATTTCCTGTCTTTCACGGGAGCCCGTGACGTTAACCTCACTGTGGGCCCTGGGGAGCACTCATGGCTGGGACTTCAGGAAGTATCTGTCTGCTGGCAGGCTGTGTGGCCCTGTGGGAAGGGCCAGACCTGGCCTGGGGTCCTGGAGCAGGAAGGCACAAGGCCGCCACTTATCTCTTGGCCATAACTGGCCCTGGGGGAGGAAGGTGGTCAGGACGCAGGGAGAAAACCCAAGCTCCATTTAAAAAAAACCCCAATCAATTTGCAACAATCCCAATAAGAACCCATTAGATGTGGTTTCCCCATTGGAGACACCCAGGGGCCTCTTCCCCACCAGGCTCCCAGGAAATTGATTGGCAATTACTGACACTAATGGGGGCCGCCGGGGCCTGGCAATTTCCCGTCGCTCTCTGGGGACAGTGATTACATGTCAAGATCTGTCAGCCCGAGTCCATCCTGGGCAGCCAAGACCCCAGATCTGGCTAGAGATGGGGGAGCCAGCTGGGTTCGAATTCCTCCAGGGACCCTCACCCCTTTACTTATTTATAGCTTGGTTTGACTCCTGGTGAGTTAATGGTCCAACTGGGGCTGTGCAGATGGCGAGTCTGAGGAAGGAAAGATGGGTGCGGGGATCGGGGGGCTCCCAGACCTGGCCTAGGTCTGGCATTGCAGCGAAGGGGGGTTTCTGTCCTGACAGGAAGTCTGAGGGTAGGAAGGGAGAGGGAGGGTTGCCAGAGAGACCACAGGCAAGGTGGAGGCTGCAGACAGAGATCTGGAGACAGCGGCCAGAGCACAGAGTGCTCCAGGGTGCGGGTCTGCGGGGAGATGGGGCGTGACTTATACACCCCGAGACGCCATCTGCTCCACGCA
The DNA here is from genome assembly GCA_004026705.1 of Nesogale talazaci. Classification (NCBI taxonomy): domain Eukaryota; kingdom Metazoa; phylum Chordata; class Mammalia; order Afrosoricida; family Tenrecidae; genus Nesogale; species Nesogale talazaci. The sequence goes on from PVJH01021097.1 coordinate 25,608, forward strand.
TCTCTCTTCACGGGGGTTTGGTGGCTGAGGCGCAGAGGGGAGCGGCCCTGGGATGCGGTCTTCTAACCTGGTTCTGGGGGAGCTAGGACTAGACTTTGAACAGCTGGAAATGAGATGCACCCCGGGGCAGGTGGGCCTGGGGGTTCACTCCAGTCTATGAGCTTGGGGTTGAGGACGTCATCTAAGGGGGGTGGGAGGCACCCAAATGGTCAGAGACAGGAGAGTGACAGCGGCTGTGATGGGATAGCATGGGGACAGGAGGTGGGGGAGGGGAGGTGGGCTCAGAGAGAGCTAAGGAATGCCTCCTGGAGGAGGTGACGTCAAACCTGGAGGGGTCAGGCAGATGGTGGTGGATTGAGAAGGAAGGAGTGCTGGGGCTGAGAGAACAGCATGTGCAAAGGCCCTGAGGCAGGACCGAGCAGATTCCAGTCACTGAGAAGGATCAGAAAGTGGAGCAGAGACTGGTGAAGGGTCTGAGCCCAGATGGCGAGGGCCTTGCCTGCAAGCTGGGAAGGAGTTTGAGCTTTATCCTGTGCGCACTGGGCATGTGTGTGAGGCAGATGCACTGGGACCAGATTGCTGTCTTGGAAGATAGGCCTGGGCTCGCAGAGGACCATGGGCTGGTGGGGCAGAAGGAGGCAGGGAGCAGTTTGGAGGCAGCTGCCCAAATCTGAAAGGAAGAGGAGAGGTCTGGCTCAAGGCGGGGTGGACTTGGGTCTGGGACTGAGCCTGGACCTGGGGGAAGCCAGCTGGCTGATGAGGGCTATTTAAGAGGACGATAGGCAGGATTTGGCATCGGATTGCTATGGTGGATCTGGGGCTGAGAAAGGGCTAGAAGGAGGGGCTGAAGGAGAGGGCCCGAGGAGGGCTGGTCATGTGACATGCACAACGATCCTGATGATGGGGAGACCACATGGTTTGGGAAGAGTGAAGGGCTTGGCTGCAGTCAGAGTAGTCAAAGGTAGAGACTCACTGAGGACACACAGCCAGGAAGGGCCCAGCCAGGTGGAATCCCGAGTCACACACTGTGGCTTCAGAAAACAGACAGGCATTCTCCCACAGCCCGGCATGGACCAGACATCTGGATTCAGGGTGTCCGCAGGGGCTTCAGGAAGAGCCTTTCTTGCGTCTTCCAGCTCCTGGTGGCCCCAAGTGCTCCTCAGCTTATGGCAACACCATTCCAGTCTTGGCCTCTGTCTTCGCCCGGCTGTTTTTGTTCCGGGTCTGTTTCTCCACGTCTCTGGGCCTCCCCTTACAAACACGACAGCCTTGTTGGAGCAGGGCCCGCTCTCCTCCAGGATGACCTCATGCTGACTCTCCTAATGACATCTGCAAAGATCCTTCTTCCTAGTGCGGTCGCTGACAGTAGCAGGGGCCGGAGGGCGGCCTGTCTTGTTGCGAGACCCCGTTCAAGACATAGCGGGTCCCCAGAGTCCACCTACTCCCTTATCATTCAAGCTGCCCTTTAGGGGAATTAAAGGGACAGGCCTGCCCCACCTGGCCATGCCACCTCTTGTGTGCGGCCCTCTCAGCTGCATCCCAAGAAGCTCCAGCGGGCAGGTGGGGAGTTGGCAGTCTCAGATCTGCCCATCCTTGGTTTCAGGCATGCGGTCCTTTCGCAGACGGGCAGCGAGCACCAGGCCCATGCCAGCCTTAGGGTCCAGGTCCTGAGAGCTCGTGGCAGCAGGTGGCCTCCCCATCCAGAGGGTCTGAGTGTTAGGCTCACCCGTAATGTGCTGGCTGGGACTTGAGCAGAGAAAGGGTGAGGTCGAGGAGCAAGGCCCCTAGGTGGGCATCGGAAGGGAAGGCGTGGGTAGGCATAATAAGTTATGTAATTGTCTGTCAATTTAAGAGGATTAAGAATGCAGGGATGGAGTCTAGCCTCTCAATCAGGCCTCTGTATGGGCATGGTCTTCTCCTGAGGATTCTGGGAACTCCTGTATTCCTTCTTGGAGTCGGGAGTCTCTCTCTCTCCTTACTCTCTGGGAGACATTGCAGCTGACAAGACACATGGAACGACCCTAGTGTCCTGAGTTGGAGAAGCCCCGTGAAGAGATGCTTAAATCGCCACTGGATCCACAAGACTTCCCACCCACTGACTTGTGATCTCCCTGCATTCAGCGCCATTGCATGTGTTTTGTGAATCTGAAGAGGACTTTATAGATTGGCATGGGACATATGAGCTACTAATATCGGATTTATAGACTTGATCTGGACTGGGCTGGGATGTTTTCTCAATATTCAATTGCTCTTGTACAGAAAATTCTTTGCTATAGCACATGGGAATATCTATAAATTTGTTTCACTAGTCCACAGGGACTAACACAGTAGGTGTGGGTGGCCCCAGAGTGGTCTGTACAGTTAAGAAGGCAGCAGACACCCTGATGCTGCATGGACTCAGAGCCAGGAAGCTGTGGGCCCTGATGCTGGCAGGGCCCCTGTCTATCTTGGGGACATTGCTGAACTCCTCTGTGCCAGCTTTCCTCATCTGTAAAATGGGCATAATCTCAGCCCCTTCCTCAGCCGCTTCCTGCTCTAGCTGGCAGGTGGGGGGGTCGGCAGAGCCTGTGAGGATGCAGCGAGTTAACAGTGACAGTACACAGCCTGAGAACAGTGTCTGGTCTGATCAGGTCGGCTGGACCGTGGTTGCTGCTGCTGACGTCACAAGAGGCCGCCTCAAACCCACAAGGCTGTGCTCTGGCATGGCCTGACCCTGGGTGGGGAGTGGGTCTGGTCATATTTATTCTTGGTCCGTCCTCACCCTTGGGGGCTGGCCGTGGCATCCAGCGATACTGTCTGTCCACGGAGGTATTGATCTGCCTGTCATGCAGGCAAGCACGATGCATTTAGCCCATCTGTCAGCTGCTGGGGGGAGCCAGCCTGCTCGCTGCAGTTCTGCAAGTGGGTCAGGAAGTTGGAGAAAAGCCGAACTTCTCAGAGAGGGCCCCCAGGATGGCTTGGGAGCTCCCCTGGAGAGAAAAGGCCCTCCAATCAGGAGCCTTGGATAAAAGTCCTGGCTTGGTCCCTCACTCCCCAGAAGGACCCTAGGCAAACCACTCAGCCACCAGTAATGCCATTACTATGCATGCTGAGTCATCTTCCTGTCCATCTTCTCATTCGAACCTCACGGCATCCCTGGCAGTGGGGCCGAGCAAGAGACACTGTTTCTATTTCTAGAACAGGAAACTGAGGCATGAGAGGGCTCAGAGTCTAGTCTGACCGAGGCCACATTGCAAATAAGAGGCTTAGTTAGGCCCTGAACTTGGCCTGTCTGCCTTGACACCCCAGTCCTACTGCACAGGGAAAGAGGAGGAGTCTCCTGGCAGCAAGTCTTTTAGTGGAAGAGAGAGAGAGATGTGAGCAGTGTTGAGGGCGGGGGGAGAAGGAGCGGAGGGTGTCTGGAGGGCTACCTGGAGGAGGTGGCAGAGATGGAAAGAGGTCTTTCACATCGCGGAGGATTGATGAGCAAAAGGCCCAAGAGACCAGGGTCCATTTATAGATGGGGCTACGGTGACTGGGTCACGGGCAAAGCTTTGGAGAGAAGACGGGGAAGGGGTAAGAATGGGGGTGGGGTTCAGGGAGCGCAAGAGACAAGAAGCGGAACCAGAGACTGTGAGCCCAGAACCTTCCACGGGGCATGGAGGCCTGGGCAGCTGTGGGCATCCTGGCCAAGCAAGGCCTTCTAGCACAGCTCATGGCCCCTCCTCCATGGCCAGGTGCCATGGGGATAAGCACGGGGTCAGGGAGGTCAGTCCCTCTCACTGAGGGTTTCCACGCCTTTGTTGACCCTTTGTGACCCCAAACACGATGTCCTCTCTAGTGCCTGATCTTGCCTGATGATGGGTTCAAAGCAAGGGCCTTGGCATCTGGCCATCGCCAGCCTCAGGACCACTTGTGAGGCTGTCTTGCTCAACAACTTGGCCAGGGAGGAAGGGTCATGTCTTAACAATGTCACAGCTGCCTGGCAGGAGACAGGAAGGTGGCCTGCCCGACAGTTGGCCTTTCCCCTATTGGTCGAGAAGCGAGGCTAAATCATTGACCTGGGGCCACAGAGCAGGTGACTGGTCAAGCCAGCTTCTACACTCAGTCCCTCTGCTTCAGCGCCCACACAGCTTCTGGGCCCTCATGCACAGACACCCAGATAGCCTTGTTGGCCTCCCAGATTGCTGCCTTGGAGAGCTGGCTCTTCGGACAGGGCCACACCACAGCTGCCCAGACCACAGCCATGCTCCTGCTGCAGCCTCCACCCTGCCCAGACCCTCCCCTCGAACCTTCACCCTGTCCGACACTAGGCAGGGCTCTGCCAACACCACACAGACTGTGGAACCTTTAAACGGCTGTCGGAGCCTCCGAACTGCTTCCAGGACTGACACATTGCTTCAAACGTGTTTAAATGCCTTTGGAATCTCTGAACAGCCCTTGAGACTTGGACAGAAATGAAGAGCCAAGGAGGGCCCGGGGCCAACTCTGGGCTTCGTCCCTGCAGCCAGCAGCCCTCCTCCTGCCGGGGGCTGGCCATACCCTGCCAGGCCTGCCGCAGGGGTCCAGCCATACCAGAAGCTTTGGAGTGACCTCACATGGGCGTCTACCTTAATGAGAGACCTTGGATAAACAGGTTCTTCCCCGCCGGAGCTCGACTGCCTTGTCATAAAGGCATTTCGGGGGTGTTGGTGGAAAGAAACTTGGGTCGGTCTCCCCAGTTTACAGGCAAGGGAGGCCCAGCGAGGCTCAGGGACTCATCCAACCTCTGGCAGAAAAGCAGTGGGATGCAAACTCAGGTGCTCCGGACTTCAGCCTGTCTGACCTCTAGGGTAATGAGCTGGGAAGACCCTGTTGGAGGGGGAGGGAGAAGCCTCTGGGCAGAAATGAGTTTCATTCCCTTCTACAAGGGCCTCTCCAGAAAAACTTCGGGGTGCCCCACCCAGATGGCTCTGAGTTGGGCACCTGGCTGTCTTCACGCGTGGCCATAGAAGGCAGCTACTTCGGCGCCCCCTGGTCCATCTCCATGGTGGCCCCCCCACCCATCTCCACAGTGACCAGCAGGGAGCCAAGCTGGCCTTCTGAAGAACACTCATCAAGGCGCCTGCTTCCCCCAGCAGAGCGTGAGCATTTGTAAAGAAAAACCATCGGGGTCCCTCCTTGCCTTGTAACCCACGGTGGCCAGAAGCCTGGGCTGGCCGCTGGGGACACCACTTCTGGGCCTTCAGTCCTGTGTCTTCCCAGTGCCCTGGCCACCACCAGGCCCACCCATCCCACCTCGGTGGCGTGGGAGGCGGGCAAAACTCAGCCCAGAGCAAGTATATATGCCTCTGAGCCTCGGTGTCCTTATCTGTAAAGGGTGTGGCATTCCCAAGATGCACGGCTGGAGGGGTTTGCCGGGCTGGAGAGAAGGGGCAGGGCTGGGCAGGAAGGAGGGGCTGAGGGTGGGAAGGTCTGTTGAAATCTGCCCGGCATCATAGCAACCTCCAGCCTGCATTACCAGAGGAGGGGTGATGGTGGCTGTGCCCAAAGGACCTGAAGCTTCCACACAGAAGGGGATGGTGCCACCCACCAGTGACCCACCACGGCAGCTCAGCGGATCCTCAGCAAACAGGGAAACAGGAGGCAACGGGTACATGGGGGGCTGGGGTCTCTGAACCCCAGACTGGACTTTGGAGTGCCAACGAACACTTCGGAGGGAGGTGGGAGGACAGGGCGGTAGACCGTGCAGGCAGGAGAGAACCCGGGTACCCACCAGGGAGGTACAGCCACACGTGCCACCCGGGAAGCCTCTATTCTGAGAGGAGAAACCAAGGTGCAGCGACCTGAGGTCCCTTCCCGTGGCCACACAGCTGGTGGACGGAGATACCACAACAGGCACTCGGTCCAGGGAAGTCTGGGTCTGTCCTCTGGTGTCCTCTCAGTGTCCACCCTGTGTCCCAGCTACTGAGCCTGTCTCCCAGCTGGCCCTCTTCTTCCTCCCTCAGGACCCAAGTCCGGGGCCAGTCCTCCCCGACCTCACCACCACCTACAAGGAGACAGCCCCCTGTCCAGAGCAGATATCGGCTCTTCATTCGTTAAGGCCCCGCACCCTCACCCCACCCCCACCTCTCTCCTACTCCTGAAACACCGCGCCTAGAGGGACCACCCTGACCGGTGAGCCCTTGAAGACAAAGGCTCATCCCCCTGAGTCAGAGAGCCAGGGCCCTAATGCCAGCCCTGCCACGTAGAGTGGTGTGACTTTTGGCCAGTGACTGAACCTCCCTGGATGTGAGATGCCCACAGGAGAAAAGTGGAGAAGGACAGGGCCTGGTGGATGGGCTGGGTGCGGATGCCGTGGGCTAATGACTGTGGATGTGCTTCGTAAACAAAGAACTAGGAGGCAGTGTTGGGCACTGGTTAAGGAATTACCTTGGCTTATGATATTGAATCATCACATCACATAAGGGTCTCCCAAACCCAATTATACCAAATAACAGATCACCAACTCAAAGAGTGCTAAGTGCCAGCCTCTGGCTAGGGGCTCATGGGTGGTAGGCTTAAGCATCTTTGTCGACCGATTCATTCATCCCATGGTCTGCTCATGAGTCTGTCCAGCCATCTGTCCATTCACTAACCCGTCAATCTGGCCATTCTCTCAACTCCCCAACCTCGCGCTGGGTGCAGAGATCTTGCAATGTCTCGGGAAGGAAAGGGGCAGCACTCCACTCCCCTCCCCTCCGGCTCAGATCCTGGCCAGCTGCTGCTGCTTCTGGAACCTGAGGTTCTAAGTCCTCATCGAATCCCAACAGTAACCGCTGCTAGCCCATCTTACAGATGTGGGGGCTGAGGCCGCTGTTCCGGGCCTGAGATCGCTCCTCACCTCTTTGCCGCACACCCCTCTCATCCAGCGTTGTCTGGCTGGTCTAGAAAGAGGTCTTCTGCCTTGGCTGGCTTCGTCCTGTTCTCAGGTTTTATGAGCTCCTCTCACACTCCGCAGACCCCATCCCAACTTCCTTCATTCTCAAAGACCCCCTCCAACATGATCCATACCTCTGAGTATCTGCCCCGTACCCCCCCACCCCGTCCCCGCTGCGGTTTCCAGGGGCTCATAGTTTCCATCTCCGTGCGCTCCTTATTAATTTTCTTACAAAATGTGTTCCATGATTTCACCGACATCATAGCTGCCCACTCGGAGTGGAAGCCTTGTGGAAAATCCCCAGGTGGGACGAGGCCCGTCCCCACAGCCTTGGCCCACAGATCACAGGCAGCAGATGGCACGGCCGGGGCTGCAGCGCCCGTGCCCCCAGCCAGGCCAGTTGGGCAAGTGGAGCTGTCTGGTGTGTGGAAATTCCTGCCACCGCATCTTCCTCCACCACCCGGGGAGGGAGTCTGTCTTTTCAAGTGTCCCGGGGCTCAGAGAAGCGAATCAACTGGTCCTGGGCCACACAGCTAACGAAGTCTTGCTGCAGCCTGGGTATAAGTCTGGGTCAGACTCTGCAGGTTCATGCCACGCTGCCTCCTCTTTCTGACCCTCTCCTGCCCTGGAAAGATGAGCTTAAGTCCTTCCTCTCATCCAGGCAGCACAGTGGTTACATACTGGGCTGCTAACTGCGAGGTTAATAGTTTGAAACCACCCACTGCTCCTTGGGGGAAAGATGGAGGCTTTCCATTCCCATAAAGTTATTGACAGTTCCACCCTGTCCTACAGGGTCCTGAAGAGTCAGATCGAGGCTGTGGCAGTCAGCTTTGTTCGGGTTTGGTATTTCCTCTCACCCAGGAGCAGCAGCCTGAGCACCACAGAGGTGAAAGCATGCAGCTGCAAGCCCCAAGGTGGAGGGTTCAAACCAGCAGCTGGTCTGTGGAAGAAAGATGTGGCCGCCGGCCTCCTAGAGGTGACAGCCCGGGAGAGCCTGGAGGGCGGGTTGCGATGGGGTGGATCTCACGTGGACTTGCCGCTGATGCTGCCTGAGCTCAGAGACAGAGGGAAAGCGAGCGGGAAGAATGAGCTTCCGCCAGGGCCGGACCAGGACCGATGGGGCGGATGTTGTTGGCTGACCACGGCCTTCGGGGCTCGGGGAGTCAAGCAGGGGCCAAACAAAAGCGCAGGGGAGTTGGGACCCTCTGTGGGTCTGGAACCTGGCCTTCAGCAGTCTCCCAGACCGGCAATGCCAAACGTCAGACCAGGGGCATGAGATACAGGGCCGGGGCTCAGGCGATTTCCTCATGCCCCTCAGAGCTCTGAGCTGTCTGCCTGTCAGTCCCAGGACCCAGACAGGCCCAGAGACTCACCGAGGTCACACCGCAAGGAGGTGGCCACGCTGAGATCAGACCCTGCTTCTCCTGGCTCTCCAGGTCAAACTCGTAACACCCTACCCAAGGACAGGGAGCATGGGCCCCTTGGAGCCAAGCTTACACTCTGCGAGTGGCATGGAGGGTGGGAATGGGGAGGGAGACTTGGCCCCGATAGACACTGCTTGGAGAGCCAGGATGTGCAGACATCCTCCTTCTCAGCTGCCCGGCCTTCCTGGCCTCGGGCTGTGGTGACAGACACTGACCTCCTGGGGATTTACCCACGGGGGGTGGGGGGGTGGGGGGGTGACTTGACAGCTGCCCCAGGCCACAGGAGGTATGCACTGAGCTGCGATCCACAGGGTCAACGGTTTGAAACCACTGCTGTTCCGTGGGAGAAAGACAGGGGCTTTCTGCTCCCGTGCACAGGGAGTTTCCGAAACCCACGGGGCAGTTCTAACCTGTCCTGGAGGGTCGCCGTGAGTCGGCATGGAAGTTGGAGTTTGGTTTCATGGGTAAAGTTGAGTCAGCCCCGACAGAGTAGACCTGCCCCAGCGGGTTTCCGAGGCTGCCGGCTTTCCAGACGCAGATGGACGCATCATGTTCTTGAGGAGTGATGCCGGTTCTGACCCATAGCGACCCCCTGGCACCACAGAACAAAACCCTGCACGGTCCGGTGCCCGCCTCACAATGCTTCCTATGCTTGAGCTCACTGTGACAGTCACAGAGACGTGATAGATGCTGAATGAAGGGGCGAAAAATGATAACATATATAATATATACGCATTATGTATTAATCAGAATAAAGACCCCGGTTCCCTAGAAAGTTGCTCCCCGGCACGGATCCCTTGGCAAAACATCTCCGAAGGGTTTCTGTCGGATCTGGAGACATCTCTGCACCCCAGTCTAAGCCCCACTTAATTGTCTCGCTCCGAGGGTGCCGAGTAAATACTCCAGGCCAGCTGGTGCCTGGAGACCGCCAACGGCCGGGGGAGCAGCTCGTTAATTTTCCCGTCTCCGCACACAGACCCCGCAGCTTCTGCAACTCATCTTGGGAAATTGAGTGGAGCGGGTCAGGCTGGGGCCAGGGGTCGCAGGAAGTGGGGCTGGGGGGTGCCAGGGAACTTGAAAGGGCCTGCAGAGGCACCGCTGGGAAGCTGTCCAGGCAGGAGGAAACGGCCCGAGCTGCCGAAAGGTGGATGGATCCCAGGCCCGGCCCCGCTCTGGCGGCTGTGACTCAGCCTCTCTCCTTGTCTTCACAGGGTGGAAGGAGGCCAGGCTGGGCACACACCAGCCCCTGAGGGTGGGCAGCCCTGGGGGCCGGGAGGTTCCATGTCAATGGCAGGACCAGGTGGAGCAGCACAGAGGTGGGGACAGGCAGCCTGCCGAGCGGTCATTGTCAGGCTGCTGCCGGAGCAAGGCTCCGGGGGTTTGAATCCTGACCCGCAACTTACTGCTAAATGTCCTCAGGTGAGACACTGAACATCTTTGTGCCTCACCAGCTTCTGCTCCCATGAAATAATGGGGGTGATCTTAATATCTCATTTACAGAGATTGTGGGAATCAATTGCACACAAAGGACTCGGAGCTGTGCCTGGTGTGTAGTCACAGCTCAGAAAATGTCAAACTGTCACAACGACCCCTCCCTCGCCATGGGGAAGCCTCTTTTTGGTTTCCATCTGCAAAGCCTGGCTTCTGAACTCCGTGTGATAGCTCCAGGAGTCTGTGACCCTGTGGACGTGGTGGAGGAGTGCAGTGCTTGATTTGGGATGTCTTTGGTGTAGGAGTACTGTGCTTGATTTGAGATGTCTGTTCTGAAACCAGCAAGGGAAAGTAGTAACCCAGTGAGTCTCGCACATGCCAGTCACTGGGAACATTCACGAACTCAGCGGGGAGTTTTGAAGTCTCTGCTCAGTCCTAGGCACTGAAACTCCTCCCCCCCCTCCCCCCCAGAGTTAAGAGTCCAGTGGAGAAGACCCTCAACAATGGGTCACAAATGTCAAATCAAAGCTTTGCAAAGTGTTGAGAAGTGGAGCTGGGAGCACTGCTTGCATTCAGAAGGCCAGCGGAGTGCTACTTTACTGTGCGACCTCAGAACAACCACTCAGCCTGTCTATGCCTCCATCCCTTCCCCCACAGGAGAGACAGGGATCCTTTCCCTACCTGAACCGCTCACCTTTCCTGGAATGTGCTTTTCTTTTGGCCCCTGGCTTTTGCCTAAAAGCCACTGTCATCCCCTTCTTCTCCTGGCGCGCAATTCTTCCTTCTGGAGAAACCAGCCCAAATGCTCCCTGAGAGCAGCCACTGCCACCTCGGTGCTCCCAGAGAATTCTTCAGAGCGTCCAGCATCTCAGGGCACTGCCACTGCTTAGTGCTGTCCATGACAGCCTCCCCAGGAAGTCCTATGGCTGTAGAAGGGGAAGGACAGAAATTGCCTGGCACAGGATCAGGCCAAGGGGGACGGGGGAAGCAGACGGGGACTGGGACCAGACTATCTTGTGACCTCTAGTAGCTTGGGCTCCATGGGCAGTCACTTCTCTCTGGTGGCAAGGCCTGGCCTTGAATGCTGCTCCGGCCCTTGCTAGTGATGGCTTTGGCACTCTGGGGTCTCTCTAACCAGAGGTAAGGTCGGGGTGCTTTTGTGCAGAGGCAGAGTCCCGCACGGGTCCTAGCCTGCAGCAGGCGCCCAAGAAAAGCCCCGGCTTGCTCTTTTCCTAGCGCTGCTGTGCAGTGGTATGGAGGCTGAAGTTTGAGTGTGTTCAGCGTCTGTCTCGCTGGTCTCTTGCTGTCATGGCAGGCATCGCTGGGAGACACTAAAACATAACAGATAGGAAGGTAGCCATTCAGGAGGTGCATAAGACCACCTTCATCCATGATAGCCTTGTGCTTTCAACTCGCAAAGCCTTCAGTCAGGGCTGCCCCATTTGTGTGTGCTTCCATTCAACTGCAAGGGCCGTGTGGTTGGGACACTGGGAGCCCTGTGTGCCCCGCTGCACCTGCCAAGCTGATGTGAGGGCCTGGTTGTGGTTGGTGAGGTTACAGTGTCCTGAGAAGTTGGATTTGACTAGATGGCATTAGGTTGGGTGTCTACAGCAAAGATGTTCAGGCCAACGATGTCACTGAAGAATAGTCCAAGTGTGTGAAACGACAAATCCCCAAAAAACAAAAATCCAAGAAAACCAACCATTGGCTCTCCTTACAAGTGTGTGGGTGGGTCTGCTCTCTTTTTCCTAGGTGGCTCCCAGGAAAATGCCTGCTGTATTCCACTCAGAGGTAGGCCCTTGGGAGAAAGACCATTTGCTAGACTCTGCTAGGTTGGATGGTCCCCTCCGGGAAGGCTGGCCCAGTAGAGCCAAGGTGAGAGAGGAGGCAGGTTCCTCGAAGGTGCCCCAGCTGGACTTGGCACCCACCGGCCGTTCTGCAAAAAGTGGGACCCCTGCCCAACATGTGTCAGGCCACCCCAGGGTCCCCGCTCCTCCTGCTAACCCATCATCCTTCCCATTGCCTCAGGCCCGCCTCTTGGTGCTGCAGCCGAGCACTGCCAATAAAGGCACCTCTGTGTGTCTCTGGGGAAGCGGGGCTGGGGGCGGCGGCAGGGGGGGGCCATGGAGCTCCCGCAGCTGCGTGTTTGCAAACAGGGGAGCTGAGCTGTGCAGAGGGGCTGAAAGCACTAATTGTCTTTAATTAAAGGAGGTTGGAGGCAGTGCGGGCTTTGACAAAAGAGATTTCCAGCCTGTTAGCAGCTTCAGCCTCCGCTGGGGCCTGGCTGCCCGGCCGCCCCCCTGGCTTTGTCCCTGTGGGGCCTGGCCCTGTGGAGGGCACAGCCAGCACCTGCCGGGTGGTGGAGGGGGCGGGGAGTGGGGCCATGCACACTAGGGAGGGTGGTTTGGAGAGGGGGGGCCTGGGAAGGCATCATGGTGAAGCCCCTTTTCTCTCTTATTTGTTCACCTTGAGCCCTCTTCGGCATCCTTGAGCCCTGACTGCACATGGCTGGTGTTCGCAACAGGGATATTGTGTGGGACAGTCCCTGCATTCCAAGGACTCCATGTTCTAAAAGGATGCAGGAGACACGATCTTGAACCAAGGAGTCTGGGCTGAAACCCTGGCTCCGCCCCTTTCTAGCCGTGGGAGCGTGAGCAAGCTATCTGGATCCTCTGTGCCTCTGTGGGGCAGATGGCCAAACACCAGGGAAGAAAACCGGCCCTGATTTCTAGGTCGCGTGAAGATGACAGAATTACAGTATCTGCACCGGGCCCTTTGCAACACCTGCCATCATTATCCACTCCTCCAGAGCCCTAATGGTGCCCCGGGGGGGGGGGCGTCTCCAGAAAGGAAGGGGGTGTCACTTGCTATGTGACTTCCCAGCTCAGACTCTCTATCTGTCCAATGAAGGCTGGACAGGTCAATGTGCATGCAAGAGCCCCTGGCGCGGACGGCCTCAGACCGAGCCTCCCTTCAAGAACCCTCCCTCCAGAGTCCTGGGAATCAGGCTCCTCTTATGAGAGGCCTTGCTGGGCTCTGACTCCCTGTTGCATACAAATAGGCTTAGTCTCCACCCTGGGCAGCTTCCCACTCACTCCAGTCTTTTGTCTTCTCTCTCACCAACTTCACCCGCCCAATCGGTCCTCAGACACATCTGCAGCCCCCCAGCAGGCACATATGTGCTGGCACATGCTAGTGACCAGCGTCTCTCTCTCTCTCTCTCTCTCTCTCTCTCTCTCTCTTGCACCTGCCTGATTCTTACCCATAAAGCCATCCAATTGACTCACAGCCACCTCCACCCCCCAACCCACTCCAAGACATCATGCCCCTGGGGTCCAGGGTGGGCGGGAGGTGGGGGGGGGGGGAGAGCTGTTCAAAACCTCTGATTGCCTCCAGCCCTGATGGCCAGGCTGGGTGGTCAGGGGGAGGTGGAGGGAGGGGGCAGAGGGCAGGCCGTCCTGGGGCGAGAGTCTCAGGCAGTGGGAGGCGAGGTCAACTCCTGAAAGGGAGGGGCCGTGTTGGGCTGGGAGGGAGGGGCCGGTCTGAGAGCACGCTGCGGGGTCTCGGCCGGCACACATTTACCCACATGCCCACCAGGCTGACAGTCCCATCTAATCTACTCAGTGGTCCTGAAGAGGAAATGGAGGGTCAGAAAGCATGAATGTGGCTCCCCGACAATCAAATGGGTCACACCTGAGCCAGGTGCTGCTCTATCCTTTCAGAACCCTCACCTGAGGCCCCGGGACTGCTGCAAGAGAAAGGGGCCAACCAGACCCGCAGGGGGCTAGCCTCGTGGTGGGGGGTGGCATGGAGAGCTGGCAGAGCTGAGATTGGACCTCGGGTCCCTAAGACCCCCTTGGCTGATAGGCACCTTCTCAGACGGCCAGGCTTGAGCCTGCGTCTTTGGCAAGGGCTCCCTGTGAGGCCACAGACCCAGCATTGTTCAGGATTGAGACCCTTTAATGCCTCCCATGACGCCCAACCCCTGCCCCTCAGAGTGCCCTGATCCTTGGGGTTACCTAGCTCAGGACCC
>PVJH01021098.1:0-39353 GCA_004026705.1 Nesogale talazaci
CCGAGGCCTGGGGCATCATCCTGGAGGCCGTGGCCGGGGCAGGTGTGGTCACCACGTTTGTGCTCACCATCATCCTGGTGGCCAGCCTTCCCTTCGTGCAGGACGCCAAGAAGCGGAGCCTCCTGGGGACGCAGGTGTTCTTCCTGCTGGGGACGCTGGGCCTCTTCTGCCTGGTGTTTGCCTGCGTGGTGAAGCCCGACTTCGCCACCTGCGCCTCCCGCCGCTTCCTCTTCGGGGTCTTGTTCGCCATCTGCTTCTCCTGCCTGCTGGCCCACGTCGTGGCCCTCAACTCCCTGTCCCGGAAGAACCACGGGCCGCGGGGCTGGGTGATCTTCACCGTGGCGCTGCTGCTGTCTCTGGTGGAAGTGATCATTAACACCGAGTGGCTGATCATCACCCTGGTACGGGGCTTGTCTGGGGACAGCGGCCTTCCGGGCAACGGCAGTGCCGGCTGGTCGGCAGCGGCGGGCTCAGCTTGCGCCATCGCCAATGCGGACTTCGTCATGGCCCTCATCTACGTCATGCTGCTGCTGCTGGGGGCCTTCCTGGGGGCCTGGCCCGCCCTGTGTGGCCGCTTCAAGCGCTGGCACAAGCACGGGGTCTTCGTGCTGCTCACAACGGCCACCTCCATCGCCATCTGGGTGGTGTGGATCGTCATGTACACCTACGGCAACCGGCAGCACCACAGGCCCGCCTGGGACGACCCCACGCTGGCCATTGCCCTGGCCGCCAATGCCTGGACCTTCCTGCTCTTCTACGTCATCCCCGAGATCTCCCAGCTGACCAAGGCCAGCCCAGAGCAGAACTACCAGGGGGATATGTACCCCACCCGGGGCGTGGGCTATGAGACCATCCTGAAAGAGCAGTCGGGCCAGAGCATGTTTGTGGAGAACAAGGCGTTTTCCATGGATGAGCCAGCCTCAGGTAGGCCGGAGGGGGCCCTGGACCTTTGCGCCAGGTCCTTGCCTGCAGCCCAGGGAGGTGGTGTCAGGAGTCAAATGGAAGGTTTTCTAGAATGGTCTTCTGTAGTTTTCTGTCTTAAGATCCCTATAGTCTACAGATTGTGTGTTTCCGGATTCTTGTAGAGCCTGGGTGTGTTTTCATTGTAGAGATTCAAACATTATAGTGTAATTGCACGCGCACACGCACACTCTTCTTCTCCAAGTGATAGCTCCCCCTCGAGCCGCAGCACTAACAGCTCTTGACTTCGATTTCCCCTCGTCTGTGTCCCTATTGTTATTTTGGGCTACTCACTGCAAAGTCAGCCGTTCAAACCCACCAACTGCTCCTCAAGAGAAAGAGGAGGCTCGCTATTCCCAGAAAGCTTTGCAACCCCACAGACCCACAGGCGGGTGGTGCTGGGAGTTCTACTCTGTCCTCTAGCGTGAGTCCGAGGCGGAATCCCCTCGAACGACGGCTGTGTGTCCAGTGAGTCGTCTTCCGGAACTTGTTTTTTGCAGGTTGTACACATCCGTAGTCCTCCTCGTTCGCTTTGAAAACGAGCGTTGGCAATTAAGATACACGCGCTCACGTGGTGGCTCGTGGATTTCAACAGCACCCGCTTCAGTGCTGGTCCCAAAGCCCCTGACCGCATGGGACAGGGCTCCCCTGGGGAGCCCAGGGGCCAGCCAGCTGCAGGGGTTTGGTAACCTGAGCTGAGGACGTGCTGGAGTTGGGAGGGAAGCTGCCCCGCCAGCACCAGCTCCAGGCTCCTCCCCCCATGCGGGGGCAGGAGACACCGTCCCTTTTCTCTGGCTCATGAGTCCCACGACTGCCTGGTGGCGTAGTAGGTGACGTGGGGTCGGCCTTTGGAACCACCAGCCACGCACCCTGCGGGGGAAAGATGAAGCCCTGTAAACCCTACAACATCACTACGAGTCGGATCCACTGATGGCCGTGAGGGAGCCTTTGCTGAGTCACCACCATATCCCCCGTTCTGTATCGGGCCTCCCCCAAATGCTACGTCCCCTGGCAGGCCCCTGCCACCCAAGGTGCTTGACCTGCATCTGCGGGACCCACGAGGCTGCTTGGCCACAGTGGCGAAGCCCAGAGCCCTGACCTGGATCCCAGACTGTTGGTCCAGAGAGCTGGGGGCTTAAGACTCTTAACTGCCAGGAAGTGGGGGTGGGGGTTGGGGGTGGCAGTGAGTCATTCTACAATCAGAACTCCCTGCCTTTTCTTTCTCTTGGCAGCCAGGACAGGGGGAGCCCTGTCCTCTCAGCCCCTAGGTCTTTAGCCACCTGACCTGAGTGCCAGCCCCCACTGCTGCCTCTTTTGGTGGGGGTGGTGAGGGTGGGGGTGGGGGCGACCCAGGGAGGCAGCAGAAGCCGGCAGGAGGGTGTGGGGAGAGCTACAGCCCCCACCCCCCACTTGCCCCCTGCCTGTTTATCAAAGGCAAACAGTTCCCAGTCTTTGTCTTCCCAACGCAAACACTTCTGGGGCCCTGAGTTTGTTTGTTGTTTTTTTCTCTCTCTAAGTGGAAAAATCAATAGCTAGCCAGGCGCCGGGCACTTAAGCCTGGTGTACGCTGTGGTCTCCCAGAGCTGCTGGGCCCCAGGGCTGGCCCAGATGCCTGGCAGTGCCCAGCAGAAAACTAGCCCCTGTAGGGACGGGGCAGTGTTCTGAGCAGGGTGGAGCTTGCCCTGAAAATCTGCCAGAGAGCCCCCAGACAGATGTGCATCTGGTGCTTTGAAGAGAGGTTCTTCTTTTTTTAAAAAAAAATCATTTTATTGGAGGTTCTTACAGCTCTTATCACAATCCACCCATCCATCCATCCATCGCGTCACGCACATTGACATCTAAGTTAGCCACCATGGTTTCAAAACATGTTCTTTCTACTTGAGCCCTTGGCATCAGCTTGGGGGAGAGATTCTTTGAGGGGGCCCCCACACCTAGCTCTGTTCCGGGAACGCGGGCAACCCTGAGACGCCCAAGCTGGGTGTGACCCATCGCTCAGCAGCTGAAAGGCAGCTCCCGGCCTGTGTGCCCCTCCTGACCTCCGGCCCCAGAGGGCAGGTTTGGATAGGGAGATTGCCCAGTGGAGCATTTCTGAGCTGTGGGGTTTGGGGGTGCAGCCTGAGGGAGGTGGGAGGCAGCAGGCAGGGCTGTGCCCTCTGTTTTCTGCTTTGCCAAGGCAAGGAGGCGCACCTGCCTGTAACCTGGTCCCGTAGCCGGCTGCTCTGTTCACCCCTGATGTGACTCCCTCCCTGGGTTATCTGTTCCCCTAGGGCCCAGTCATCCCTGCACACCCCGAGTCCCCCGTTCCTTGGGCTAGGGGGCGTGGAGGTGGCCTTGGGAGGAGGGTGTGGGGTGGGGGGAGGCAGGCATCCTCAAACCACTCCTGCGCTTGCTTCCAGCCAAGAGACCAGTGTCACCGTACAGCGGGTACAACGGGCAGCTGCTAACCAGCCTGTACCAGCCCACGGAGATGGCCCTAATGCACAAAGGCCCGGTGAGTGGTCCTCAGAGCCTGGGGTCCTATTGAGAGCAGTGCGGGCAATTGGCCGGTGTAGGCCTGGGAGTGGGGGTGGGGGGGTAGAGAAGAAGGCAAGGCTTGTCCACCGGGCCCATTGACCTGGGGTGGGGGATTGCCTGGGGTCCTTTGCTCACCCAGCATTGGTGAATCTACCCCCTCTAGCTCTGTTGTGGTACAATCCACACCAAGTCTTGGAGCTTCCCAGCAGCTGGGCTGGTGCAGAGAAGGGCAGCTCTGGAGGACTGGGCAGTCTGTCCAGCCGCCCTAGAGGACTGGGCAGTCTGTCCAGCCACCCTAGAGGACTGGGCAGCCTGTCCAGGTGTCATTCTTGATACCCCCAGAAGGGACCGGGCAGGACTGGAGAGGTCTTGAGGCCTCAGACATAGCTGTCTCAGTAGGACCTCTGACCCGCTCCTCTACAGCCGCCAGCTGCCGTCACCTTTCACCTGCCCTGGATTCCGGAAGCCAAATGCTTGCTCCTTCATCCAGGGAGGGGGGTGGGAACCGGAAGTCCATGGGCCCGGTTCACTCCATATATGTTCCTGCCCCTGGGCTGGCACTCGGCTCGCTGCAGGGAGAGGTCAGCGACCGCCTTGGCAGGACGCTGGGAACAGGAAGGAGGAAAGTCAGCAGGGTGGCTTTCTCACCCCCCCTCCGGGAGCCCTGGGGGTGGGGGGAACAGGATGAGCAAGGGAATCTGAAACTTCCAGCTCCGACACTGCAGCTGCCCCGGCCTGCTCCTGCTGCCAGGTCTGGGGAGCTCGCCTTGGCCAGAGGCTTTGCCGCCCCCGGTGGGAGAGAGCCCGGTGGGGCAGAGTCTGAGGCTGCCGGGGACCCCCTCCTGGGTGGAGTCCTGTTTCCGGGGAGATGAAGACTGTTTCATGGAGCCCCATGTGCCCAGATCCCACCCCACTCCCCAACCCGGCAGC
This sequence comes from Nesogale talazaci, assembly GCA_004026705.1. Lineage (NCBI taxonomy): Eukaryota > Metazoa > Chordata > Mammalia > Afrosoricida > Tenrecidae > Nesogale > Nesogale talazaci. The sequence continues at coordinate 4,405 of PVJH01021098.1, forward strand.
AGGACCACTTGAGAACTTGTCCAGAGTGCACAGTCTCCAGCCTCCCCACCCTCCGCCCCAGACCCACTGAATGGAAACTCTGCTACTGGGTGGGTCTCCTGTTAGGACCCCTCAGGGCAGGCCTGTGGACATCACGGTTCACAATTGGCCCGTGAGTCAGGGCCTCCTTTGATCTAGAACTCGGGTGACTGGAGCTGCTGGGGGTGGGATGTCTATGGGAGATCTTGTTGAAAGGGAGGCCCTGGTCCTGTCTGTCTGGGGGCTGGAGGGCACTGGCCGGGAGGAACTGGTTCAAAGCTCACCTTTCAGGACGGCACTGGGTATCTTGGAACGGGGGCAGGGGTGGGGGGTGGGGAGGAGATGGAGATTTGCTAGCACAGTAAATCCAGACCTGCCACCCAAAGCCTAATGGGGGGGGAGGAGCCTCCTGGGTCAGGAAAGCCAGTGTCAGGGGTTCTGGATGATCACTAGGCCCATAAGAGCAATTCCCGGTCTCCTAACGACAGGGACTGAGACCTGGCAGCCTGCTCCAGGGGAGGTGACAGGCCCCAAACCCTGTGGGTCAGTTTCCCTTTGTCACCAGGGGGTCGCTCTGAATTAGGATCCAGGTGATGGCACCCAGTGGACGGCCCTCTGTGTGGCTCAGCTGCCCCAGTGGTTACACGTTGAGCTGTGGTCCCCAAGGCCGGCAGTTCAAAGTCATCAGGGAGGGGGGAAAAAGACGGATTTCTACTCCTATGATCAGTTACAGTCTCTGAGGCTGAGCCCCGGTGGCGTAGTGGTTGTGCATGGGACCGCGGCCTACTGGGATGGAGGTTCGATTCCAGCTCCAGGGAGCAAAGGCTGGGCCTCCTACTCCCACCACCTGAGGGCAGTGATGCCCAAAAAACAAAAACAGTTACAGTCTCTGAAACCTGAAGGGGGAGTGGGGGATGGGCTCTGCCTAATCCTTGAGAGCCACTGTGAGTTGACATCTGCTCCATGGCAGTGAGTCTCCCCGAGGACCTGGAACTAAGGGGGTGGGTGGCTTTGAGAGGAGGATGCCCCTGGGGCATCCTGGGGCACCCTGGGGGGTGCCAAGCCACCAGAGGTGCCGGCGGGCTCACGCTGCGACTAAGCACAGCATTCTAAAAGACTTGGAGGGGACCAGAGAGCAGTCCCCTGCCTCCAGGGACCCCCGTCATCCAGCCCAGTCGGCCAGTTGGGGCTGACCCAGAGGGGACAGGTTGGCAGGTGTCAGGCTGCAGGAAGCAGGGCTTGTGTGCCCAGCCCCCCTGACTGTGAGGCCGCCTGTTCTCCCTTCTAGGCTGAGGGCACCTACGACGTCATTCTCCCGAGAGCCACCGCCAACAGCCAGGTGGTGGGTAGTGCCAACTCCACTCTGCGGGCCGAAGACGTGTACGCAGCACAGAGCCACCAGGCGGCCCCCCCACCCAAAGACGGCAAGACCTCGCAGGTGTTCAGAAACCCCTACTTGGTGTGGGACTGAGTGGGGGAGGGGGGCAGGCAGACATGTGTGTGTCAGGGGAGGGGGGACTTGGGGACCCAGTCCTGGATCCCAGTCTTCTTTCAGTCCCACCACCCCCCTGCTGGCTCAGAGACGGTCACTGTGCAGGTGGGTGCCCTGGATGCCCCCCACCCATGCCTCAGTGTTTGTGGAGCCGGGGAGCCTGGCTTCAGGCCTCAGCCACGCCGGCTGCCCACGTTCCAGCCAAACAGTGTTCTCAGTGGGGTGGCCCCTTGGGGCCTATTCCCCTCTGGACTGTCACGGGCGCTGTGTCCTGGGTCCTTCCTGCTCCTCTGTGAGGATCAAGGAGGCCTAATAAACACGCTTCTGTTTGATTTCACCCTTCTCTGGGAATGTCATTTCTGGCCTGGGCTCTGGGTTTCTTGTGCTGTCCACTGGCTCCTCCCCGCCAGAGAAGCCTGGAGCCACTGAGTGGTCACTGGTGATCAGACTGGGCCTGCGGGTCCAGTGCCCTAGTGAGGGGGGTATGGAAGTCAGTACTGCCTAATTTCAGCTCCTCTGGCGGGGAAAGATGGTTGGGGGATCTGCTTTCTTTCTGCTCTGTGCTGTCCAATCATGGTGTTCGGTGTGCGGGGAGAGGGGCCGTGGCTTAGAAATAGGCACCCACCCGACACAGGTGAGCAGGGGAGCAAGTCAGTCGATGGGTTTCACCCACCGGCAATACCAGAGACGGGATACTTTCAGTTAAACTGGGAGACCTGGTCAGACACTTAGTTGTAAACCCCAAAGTCAGCAGTTCAAATCCACCTTCCCACTCCTTGAGAGAAAGATGAGACCGCCTACTTTGGTCTAGAGGGTCGCGGTGGATCGGAGGGGACCTGGCCGTAATGGATGTGTGGCTGTAAAGTGCTCACACAGAGACTTGAGGTGCAAGCCCATCCAGGCCCTCTGAAGAAAGGCCTGGCGATACACCCTGAGCACCCAGCAGGACGCAGTTCTACATGCGGATAAAGCAAAGAGCCTGGCAGCAGTGCCCCAAACTGGCAGCAGTTCAGACCCGTCTGCTGTTTGGTCCAGGGGGAGGGGAGGGGAGGGGAAGGGCGGGGCGGGGCGGGGCGGGCTCGGAGCCCTGAGGGACAGTTCCAGTTTGTCCTGAAGGGGCGCTGTGTGTCTGCTCTGCTCCAGGCTGTGGGTTTGCAGACAAAGTATTTCCACTGAAGCTTGGCGATAGCCTCTGGGGCTGCTCCTGCATGGACCCACGGGCTGTCCCCTCCTTCTTCCTTTAGTCGAAATCCCAGAAGTACGTTGCAGGATGAGAAGGGGCCTGGGGTGGGGGTCAATTTTGCAGGTAGCTGTCCTACAGGTGCTGAGAATGGCCAAGTTTTTACAAGACTCCCAAGACGAGTCAGCTTTCTATTCAGTCCTTTCTGGAGGGGGCAGGGGTCTGGGCTGGAGCCACCCCGAACCGTGAGCCACCTGGAGGGGCCTGCAGTGTCCTGAGCCCTGGACACTGGCTCAAGGCTCCTTGGAGGGGGTGGCCGAGCCTGCTCCAGGAACTCGAGAGCTTGGGAATGCCTCTCCCTAATCTGTCAGGAGCTGCTTTCTGACTCAGTTTGCAAACTGGAGGGAGGCTTCTGTGCAAAGAGAAATAAGCCATCTCCCACATCTCTCATCCCATGCCCTATTGCCCCCCTGGCTCCCTGGAGACCGAAAGCCTTAGCAGAAGATCCCCCTTTGACTCTTGTTCTTTCTGGTTACTCTAGGATCAATCCCCGCAAAATATAACGAGATGGTAGCTGTCCTTCTCCCTGAACTGCAGGCCGTCTGACACGCTCTCCTCCCTCCGGGCCCAGGCTGGCACCTTGTCAGCACCTTGTCACTGAAGTTGGGAGGGACCGAGGCCGCCGGTCTGAAGCAGCGGACAGGGTGGGGGCCTGAGCAGGGTCCAGCCCTGTCTCTGGGGGTCCATGTGACTAAGGCTGCAGGAGGAGCTGGCCCGGTATAGACTCCGAGCCTGCGGCCCCGTCCCCACTTGCCTTCCTAGAATCCTGGCCACTCCTGCTAGCTGCTCCGTGATGACCGGAGTGACCGGAGCGTCCCCAGGGGTGGCGCGCCTGAGTGGCTCTCCTCCCTTCTGTGGGCCACCCCAGTTTCCCCTTCCTTGACATGAGGACCAGCACTGGCTTCTTCCCGGCCAATGGATCTTTTCTGCCACTCTTCGGAGCCCAGCTGCGGTGGTGGGTTGGCTCAGGGCCTTCTGATAACAGCCCTGGGGAAGGGTCCTGGCAGGACACATAGCTTCACCTTGGGGCCTATGGGGCCCGGCGCCAGCCCCTGTGCCTTCTACTAAGCCGGGCTCCACGCACCAGCCTGGGCCTGCCCTACCCGCTCTACGCTGCCGACGGCCCGTCCCCATCTGGGGATGGGCTGCTACACTGATTCCAACTCGAGCCTCTTATCGCCTGGCACTACCTCACCGAGACCCCCACCAAGGCATTCGGGGAGTTTGCAGACTACGGTGGCATTTGGGGTTCGGGGTAACGTCAGGGGCCACGGACCTTCTCGCTGACTCTATTCTCTTGGGTTGGTTTCCCGGCCCGTTGGGAAGGTGGTTCCCAAAGCAGGTGTAGATTTGAATAAACGCCCTTGGAACACTCGCGTGTCACAAGTCTCATTGAGTGCGGCACTGGGTCCACTGAGGCTGTCTGGACCCTGGGGGACCTGGGGGGGGGGGGCGAGCACCTTGGCCCAGGAGCCCAGGGAAGGTCAGGGCTGCAGCCTCGGGCACTAGTTCAGAGGTCTGGACCAGACCGTGTGGGGTCCGGCTAGTCCCAGGACCGAGGCGTGGGGCTGGCTGGGGAAGGGCTGCTTGGGGAGGTGGGATGGTGGATGTTTCCATTTCGCTTGGGCCTGTGGAGGCTGATGAGCTCCCTCAGGGAACTCGTGCTGCCTGTCCAGGAGCACGTGGCATTCTGGGTACCCAAAGGGTGCTAGCCACCAGGGGCAGCCATGTGGGCAGCTTGAGACCCCTAAGAGGAAGGGGCCCCCTGGGGCATCCTTTCTCTGATTCCCAGCTGGACCAGATGATGGGAGACAACCAACTTACCCATACACAAGGACTCAGGCTCATCGCAGGTCCCCTCTGGGTGGCTTAGTCGTGGAAGGGGGTGGTGAGGGGTGTGTGTGTGTGTGTGTGCGCGTGTGTTAGAAGGGCTGGTTCCCAGAATCCCCCTGTAGCTCTCCAAGCTGCCCTCAAGTCCCCAGCACCCTGTCTTTATCACCGGACCATTTTCCCAGAGGGAACAGATCCCCAGAGAGAAAGGCTGAACCCCTGTGTATGACTTCTCTGTTGGCTGGTTTGTTCCTTCCATGAGTGGAGCATTATTTCCTGCTGGGATGTAGGGAAGCCCGTAGCTGGGTCACCTCAGCCTCCCTCCCCCACCCCGAGATCATGTACCTCAATAAAGGCACCATCCTGCTTTTCTGGATGGCAATTTCACAGGAGTGCCAGGAGCTGGAGGGACCCTTCAGTGGCACTGCAGGCTGTTTGTCACCTCTGCCTGGGGAGGTCTGTGGGAGGAGGGGTGCGGGACCGGCCCAGATCCGGAAATTCCCTGGACCCTACTTAATCAGGCCTCTGACCGCAGCAGGGAGAGCATTGTGTCTTGGGGGTTGGGAAGGCGGGGAGACAGGTGGGGGTTATTCAAATTCGTCACCTTGAACAGGTGAGAAATAAAATAGATTGTGACTCACTGAGAGGTAACAGCAGAACCACACCTGGGTCAGTTTCACACCACCTTCCTTCCGCAGCTGGCAATCAGGCAGTTTGAACTTTAACAGAATTAAATGACCTTCTCAGCAGGAAGGGTCTGGTGCCTGTAGTGATTACACATGGAGCCGAAACCACGGGCCACTCCTTTCGGTGATAGACAGGTTTCTAGTCCCATAAAGAGTTCCAGTCTCAGAAACCCAAGGGGGCAGTTCTGCTGTAGAAATGCTGAGCAGATGTCCTGTAGGGTCGCTGCCCTCGAGGGACACTGAGTCAGAATTGACTTGCCGGCAGGGAGTCGGACTGTCATTTTGTTTTTGTTTTTCAGGGTGGGGTGGGGTAAGGTGGGGGCGCTCTTCTGCAAGAGGATGCCTTCCACCGAGTCCCTGTGTGTTCCTAAGAATTTTCCTGGCATTTCCTAGAAATAGATCTTTCTTTTTTAACCCCGACCCCATGCCCTCCAGAACAGCACAGGCTGTTTGATGCCAGCGAACCTCATTCTGGGAGAAGGGGGGCATGCAGGGATGCTTCATTCGTTCTCAAGCAGCCAGGGGCCAGCAACCCCCACTCTCTACCCCCCTCCCTCCACAAGACCCAGAGGGGTCCGAGGTAGGAAGGACCAGAGCCTGGTCGATAACCTCCTACGATCCGGGCCAGCGATCCAATGACCTCTATTTCCTTAGCCCCCTGGGCAGAGATCATGTAACAGCAAGAAACTTCCACTTCCTGCAGCTGGCAAGTCCATTGCCAGTCAGCGCCCCCACCCCCAGCCTCTTCTCTGGGAGGGCAGCACTTTCTCCAGCTCTGGAAGGGCATGCCAAAGTCAAGCCCAGGTGCCGGTGTCCGGACTTGATTTCCTGTCTGCTGTCTCTGCTTGGCCCCTCCAGGAAGCAGCTGCCCCTGCTCACGGCGGGGGCATGAATTATTTAGCACCTGCACCGGCCCAGTAATGGTCTGACCTCATCGTCTTGGAGCTCAGGAGAGGCTCTCTCCTGGGTCTCCTTGGAAGCGGGTGCTGATGGACAAAGGCTGAGGTGGTGCAGAAAAGGGGGCCCAGACACCCCTAGGGGAGCAGAAAACAAGAACCCCATTAGCCAGCGGCCTCTTAGCTAGCTCTGGGACTAAGTCGCTCCTCAGAGCCCCCCCTGCCCCGCAATTGATTTCCTCATGTGTAAAATGGTGTACCATCACTCTGGACCCAGCTGGAGGGGTGGGGGTGGTCTCTGCCCCTCAAGATCGTACCCAAGGCTGTCACAGCCGAACGCAGCATCCAGAGAAGGTGGTCTCCCGGCCAGCTGTCCAGGATGGCTGTCCTTGGAGGGCATACAGTCCCTCTCTCCTTCAGCCACCCTTTATGCCGGGAGGGTAGAGTAGGCTGCTGGGATTGGTGCCGTTTCTGGAAGGCTAGGGACACAGGCAAGCCCCGGACAGTACTCTGGGTGGCAGAGTCTGGACCAAAGCCTTTAAGGAGGGAGGGCACCCAGAGGACACAGGAGACCCAAGAAGCACAGGCTGAACTAGGTTTGAGCTTCTGGTGACTCAACTAATAGCCAGCACGGCCTTTTCCTCTCCGTGTTCTTGTGTTCCACCCAACGGACATCCGTGGACCGTTTCTTCATCAGCAGTCCAGTGACCTCAGTGATGTCCTTCACGCTGTCACCATCCTCACACCACCAAGATCCTATGTCCACTCCGCCCCACCCCTCCGCTCCTCCTTGGTGCTGGTGGCTCAATCCAGGGTAGACTGTCTTCATTAATTAGGATCCACTGTTGTTTACTTTAATGAAGGTCTAGTACCTGCCCTGGGGACAGCACCCTCCACCCAGTCCTGCTGGGGTCCCAGGACCCAGGGGGGGGGTCCCAGATCCAAGACTGAGGGGTGCTGGGTCAGCAGGCTCTGTCCCTTCCCTCAGTTTGGCTTTAAGCAGGCCAGATGCCTTCAACGGCTCCCGATAGACAACCCTCTCCGGGGGCAACTTCCCAGCCAGCCAGGGCGCTCCGCCGCCCCGGTTCTGCCTCCTCCCTAAAGCTAGCTCCCCGGCAGTGAGGAGGGGGGGCCCCGGGGGCGTGGGCGTCGCTGAGCAGGGCCTGTCCTGGGACAGGCGCCCTGGTTTCTTTCGCACAAAGGCCCCAGCTGCTCGCTTAACCCTCCCAAGGCCCCAAAGAGCCCGCGGAGGCCGGGACCCGACGGTTTAGCTCAGCGTCTGTGGCCCCGTCCTGCGGGAACTGGCGGGACACACGGCCCGGAGCTCCGCTGGCCTGCACCCCTGTAGACGCCCACTCTGGTCGCCGCTCGCGGGGCAGGGAGGGGAGGGGCCTACTGGCACTCCGTGTCACTCACCGTTGAGGCCCCGCCCTGCTCAGCCCCCAGCCAACCGGAAGCCACCTTCGCTACCCCACCCCACCCCGCCCCGCCCCGCCCCGCTGGAACCAGATCCCCAGCTGGCTCCTCCTCTGAAGACCTGGCCTAGAGGCCCGCCCACTCCCCTAAGTGGCACCAGGGTGGCCGACTCCTCCTCTCAGAGCCTCAGCTGGGCCACGACCCATTGCCCTCAGCCACCCTCTGGGGGTGGCGGTGCGAGTTTTTTCGGGGATCCCCCAGGATGAGCTAGACACTGGATGATTTATCCCTTATCTCCTTGTCCAGAACAAAGTGGGGGCCAGGGAAGTGGGTCTCTGTCCCCAAGAACAGGGACCCCCTCCCCTCCAGAAGGTCTGCTTTGAGCTGGTGGGAGGGGAACTGGGGTGCACAGGGATTCGTCGCGCCCCCCTGCGCCCCCCAACTCCGATCTGTTTCTATGTCAGGGTTTCTCAACCTGGCATTTGGGGGTCACCAGGAGTCCCAGACCACTTCAGGAGGATTAGCCATGAGGAAGCCTTTGTTGTGGGCCTGCCCTGGGCCTTTGGACCGCCTTCCTCTCCCCTCCCCCACATTGCCAACTGTGCCCTGAGGGTCAGCAATCTCACCTGGACCCTGCCCACCATCACCCCCAGGAAGTGGCCAGGCCCTGGTCTCTAGTCTGTGAGTGGGGCCACACCCAGGGCCATCTGTCACCAGTCAGGACATGTGTCCCTGAGCCTCTAGTCTCTCCGCCTCTGGCCACTGGGGACTGTGACCCCTGACCTGACACCATTTGGGCAGCATGTGACCAGCCAGCTCCTCTCACCGTGCAGACAAGACACCTGCTCAGCCTTCCCCCTCTCCCCTCCCCAGAGATCTTGGGACACAGGGAGGGGCCAGCTGACACCTGCTCCCCTGGGACTTTTTACTCATCCTGCTGAGACTGCAGGAAGGAGGTAGCCACCGCAGAGGCCAGGGGCAGCCTCCGGGGCGTGGCCAGGAGCTGGGACGGGAGCTTTGGCCAAGGTCACCATCAGAGCCCAGGGCAGTGAAGGCTAAAAGCCAAAGGGATACCTTCAGCCATCGGAGGCTCAGCTGTGGCTGGACCCCGGTCACGGAGCCCAGCAGACGTGGGCGGGCCTGGGCTGTGTCTCCTTCCATCTGCAGACCAACAAAAGCCCAGGGCGCTGGGATGATTCCTGCTTGTGGGACCCCTGTCTGTGTGGGAGAGGACCCCGGGTTCTAAAGCACACACACAGCTGTGATGCCGGGCCTTTCTCCCCAGGCATCGATCCCAGGGCTGGTTCACACAGCCAAGCTTTTCGTGGGTAGCCAGGAGCTCTGCGCCACTTTTTTCTTTACAAACCCCAATGCCGACTCACAATGACCCTAAAGGAGAGGGCAGGAGTGGCCCTGTGGATTTCCAACACCGGCACTCTTTTGTTTTTCCTGAGTGGAATGCAAACTTTATTTTCTCTCAAATTCAGCTTCTGTGAGCTTTGGATATGCAAATACAAGGCTCCTCCATGGTGCCAAGGCAGAAAAGGAGTGTTCCACTCACACCCAAAGAACAGGTTCAAGTGGAGGGAGGTTCCACAAGGCTGAGGTGAACAACTGAGATGAAAGGCCAACGTTTTGCACAGTCTACGGATTCTACCCCACTTTGAGGATCTTTCAGTTTGACACAAAAACAAAATAAAGAGCACTCTTTTCAGCAATTAAAAAAAAATCCAAATGATTACCATTGAAATTAATTGGGAAAATTAAAAAGTAGCCCGTGGTAAATAAGAAAAATGCAAACCGTACACAGAAGGGGGGACAGGAGGCAATCACCAACCTTGATAGGAATCAGAACACCACCATGGACTCAGAGTAGCTGCCTCAACCGTATTCTGTTTACCAGGAAACTATAATAAAGTAAGGTAGTCTTTTGGGGGGGGGGCATCACTGCCTCTGGTGGTCGTGGGAGCTACCCAGTGCTGCTCCTGAGAGCTGCTGCTAGATTTGAACCACTAAGCCCGAGGGCCGCAGTCCCACACTCAACCACTTACGCCACCGGGGCTCAGCCCGTAAGGTAGTCTTTTATTACTGCAGAATCTATAAATGAGGAAATTGTGGACATCCTAAAAAGACCAGAGTTGTCATTAAAACATACATTCCTGGCCTGAGCCCCGGTGGCGTAGTGGTTGTGCGCAGGACTGCGGCCCACTGGGATGGAGGTTCGATTCCGGCTCCCAGGAGTAAAAGGCTGGGCCTCCTCCCACCACCAGGGCAGTGATGCCTAAAAAAAAAAAAAATTAATTAATTAATTAATTAAAAAAAACATACATTCCTTTAAACAATGGGCAAAATTCCCATTAATGGGAAATAGGGTTGTTGTTTTGTTCACACAGTGAACCTAAGGAAAATGATATCAAGGAAGAAATTCTTTTCTCTAAAGAAAATCTCGGGCTGAGCCCCGGTGGCGTAGTGGTTGGAGGTTCAAATCCAGCTGCAAGGCTGGGCCTTCTACTGCCCCCACCAGAGGGCAGTGAGCCCCCGCCCCCCAAAAAATCTCTCAGTATTTCTTCTTAAATACTATAATAGTGCAATACTTGGAAATGTAAATTCTCAACTCAGACTTAGGGAAAGTTATCATTAAACAAACTGATGCCACAATTTATTGCTTGGCACCAGATTTTTAAAAGATTAAAAATTGTTAAAACTGCCCTGCTCAAAAAACAAACAAACAAACAAACTACAGGCTGAGCCCCGGTGGCGTCGTGGTTGTGCGCGGGACTGCGGCCCACTGGGACGGAGGTTCAATTCCAGCAGTGGGGCTGGGCCTCCTACTCCCACCGCCGGAGAGCATCATAACTCATCATAACTGCTCATCATAACTCATATTTCTAACAATCGTACCTAGTACTGCCTTTATTTTCGAGGTACATTGCTCAATCTAATGACAGTCTCTTCTGTGAACTGTCAAGTCACAGTTTACTCCAAACCCCCCAAAATGATCTCCTTTGTCAAAACCGCAGTAAAATCTTTATAAAAACTCACTAAGACTCGTCTGTGGCTACCACAGGGCCCACAGCATGTTGTCTGACGGCGTTCTGTGCAAAGTCTGTGTCTGTGCCTTTCCTGGCAGCTTCCTCTTAGGACAGATCTTCCTCCTCAGTCTCTTATTCCTCCTCCACTTTTTTTCAAAGGTTGAGAGGATTCTGGTAACAATTTTTTTTTGAAGGGTATGGTGGTGGTCTGCGCCTTTTTGAAGGGCAAAGGCAATCTGCCAAAAATATCATGCAAAGGGCTGAGCCCCGGTGGCGTAGTGGTGGAGTGCGGGACTGCCGCCAACTGGCTTGGCAGTTCAAATCCAGCAGCAGCAAGGCTAGGCTTCCCACTCCCACCAGAGGGCAGTGATGCCTAAGTAAAAAAAAAAATGCCATGCAAAGTCCTAAGAACAGTCCCGAAAGCAGGGATGTGAGAGCAAAAACTGAGTATGAACTCCACACGGGCAACCCCAGGTGCTCCACAAAACTGTGGCCAGTCCTGATCCAGGTAGACAGCTGGCACAGACATACTACTTCATCTGACTAGAACCAGGACCAAACCAGGAGGAAAGAGGTCCAATACTCTTCTATTCCTTTTCACGTATGCAGTCCATCTTAGTCCTTGGGCCCTGATAATGCCTAAACTCACCATCTTTACATGATAAGTATCAGGAAGAGCGCTTATTACAAACTGGCCACTTACCCCTGTGACATCTGCTTTGGTCACATTCACCTCCAGGTCTTCTCTCCCCAGTCAGCAACACTCTCCCATTCGGGCTGAAGATTTTGACAAGGGCGACGCCACAGAGCATAGAAGTCAATCATCCGCTCTCCTTCCAGCGTCCAACTCTGCCACCCGGGGGTCCTGGGAGCCCCAAAAAGTAGTAACACCAGGAGTGCAGGGGACCCCGAGACTCCGGGAGGGGGGCGCCATGTCAGCCTCTGGCCCACCATCAGCGAGCATGGCGGCCACTCCACCGTCACTCTCTATGGGAATAGAAAGCCTCGTCTTATCTCTGGAGGAACAGCTGGTGGTTTTGAACTGCTGACCACTGTGCTATCAGGGCTCCCTTTCTCCACAGGGGAGACACAGGAAGACAATCCTCTCTCTCTCTCTCTCTCTCTCTCTCTCTCTCACACACACACACACACACACACACACACACTAAGGAGGAAGGACATCAAGTGGGGCAGCTTCAGCTGGGGACGATTCTGTCCTGTCACTGGGCTCAAGGAGGCTGTGTGCCCACATAGCCACGGGAAGATCAGAGAGAGGGTGGGATCAGAGCGCTGTTGGTGGCCTCTCTCCCACCAGGCTGAGTAGACTTTTCAGGGATAAAGCTTGGCCGAAGGAAGAGGGCAGGAAGAAAGAGTCCCTCACTACAGACTCTCTCTCACTGGCTTTGCAAACAGCCCTTCTGGAAAGAGACAAACACCAGCATCAGAGCAGAGGGAACCAGATAACAGCAGCCCATGGGCTGGCCAGGAGAGCAGAGGAGGGAGGAACCGGGGTCTGCTTCCCTGCTGGCTTCTCTTCCTGTCCATCCTCTTTTTCTTTCTGTCTGTCTGTCTTCCCTCCTCCCACTCCCCGTTCATGGCCCCTTCTGTGACAGCTCCTCCTGGTGTCCCTGAGTGTCCCAAGGGGTGGGCAAGAACCAATGTGGGACTAGCACATGGCCCAATCATTCATTGGTCCACCAGGGTTCATCAGTATGTATCCAGGGCTGCTCCCTGCCATCATTCATACTGGCATCAATTCCCACCCTCATGGCTCTGCTGGCACCCAGGCTGCCTGCCACATGAGCTGACACCTCGTCACACCCATGACTCAGTGGCTCCGAGAGGCTTCCGCCTTGGGGCCCACCCTCCACTTACTGACGCGTGAGTCCTCTGGCCACCCAATGGAATCAGTGAGACGTCAGGTTTATGAGGGCAAAGGTCACCATGTCTGGGTGTGCACACCTTTGAAGAGAGGGGGCTGGGCTCACCCTGGGCCGGGAGCTGTGTCCCAGTTGTAAAGGGGCACCGTGGGGAGAGCCTGGGCTGGACTGGGCTGGGGGTGGTATCCCCCTTGGTCTTAACCATGAGGGTTAAGATCGGAGGGCTGAGTCTGGAAGCCAGTCATAGAGCCAGGGACCCACACTGCACTCCCTGTCCTGGAATCTGTGCCGAGTGTCGTACATGCACAAAAGAGAGAGAGAGAGAGAGAGAGAGAGAGAGAGAGAGAGAGAGAGAGAGAGTTCTCTCTGGCACTAGGACTCCTCACCTGCAGGCAGACTCCCAGGCGCCACGGTGCTGAGACTTCTCCTTCTCCAGGGAAGCAGACAGAATGCGTAAGCAGAGATGCCTATCTCTGGACCAGCCGCCAGGCCCGGGCACCAGGATCTGTGTGCCCCTTCCCAGAGAGGGGCGAATGATCTGTGTGGAGGCAGGGCCCGCTGGGGGCGAACACACACTCAGTCAAGGCCCTCTGTTGAGAGGAAGCCTTCTGGCTCTCAGGCCTCCCTTCCTACCAGCAAGAGGAAGATGATGCCCTTGTGAACATCCCAGACAAGGCTCCAGAGCTCTGGTGAGATGTCGGAGGGAGCCCACAGCCACCCCCTAGGAAAGCCATATCTGGAGGCAGCCCCCGCCCTCTTCCAGCAACCATTCTCCCCGGAAGTGATCCAGGCAAGCTCTGGGGCCCCCAAACCACAGGGCCCATGGGAGCCTGTTGAGCTCTCCTCACCTTCTTCGCTAGCCTCATTGGCGTGTAGAAGCCGAGGAGCCATTCTGACCAAGGGCCATGCCTCTGGTCTCTGCAGGCCGCTTGCTCAGCCTTACCCCGTCCAGGTGGGGAAGAAAGTCCCAGCCCAGCAGCCCTGAGGCCTGGGCACAGAGGAAGTGCCTGTACAAGGTCATCCTGTCTCCACTGGCGAAATAATAGACCCGGAAGGCTTTCTTAGTCACCTTTGGCTCAGAGTGTAGAAGGACCAGCAGAGACCCTCGTGGCCAGCAGGGAAGAAAGGGGCCAGCCAAGGGCACGCTCGAGGTTTGAGGATGGACCAGGGCTCTTCCTGCCCAAGGGGACTTGTCTGAGTTTGAGGCTGACCGTGGCTAGGTTCTGGGCTGTATCAGTGGTGGGATTCAGCCACGCCGGTGGTTGAGTTCGGTGAGGCTGGTCAGTGGCCCCACCTAGAAACAAGTTTCTACTCCTCACTCCCCATTTATCAAACTCAGGTGAGTTCTAAGCTCAGCAGTGAACTCTCAGCACCCGTCCTCATGGGCCTTCTGCCCACAGGTATTGACCATCAGACGGACGTAGGCGTCTAGGAAAAGCGAGGAATTTTGCAAGTGAGCGGGGTGCCGATCATGAAGAAATAGGCACCTAGCTTCTCCTTTCTTTTTTTTTTTTTTTTTTTGGCATCCCTGCTCTCCGGTGGTGGGAGTAGGAGGCCCAGCCCCACTGCTGGAATTGAACCTCCGTCCCAGTGGGCCGCAGTCCCGCGCACAACCACTACGCCACCGGGGCTCAGCCCAGCACCTAGCTTCTTAAACGAGAGCGTCTTTTCTTTTGGGGGGCCAGGTTGTATGTAATGTTTTACAACTCTTTCCTGTCCCCCTATCTGGTTTGGGGCGCCTCCTTCATTTTCCTTATGGGAGCCTGAACTGTACGAAGCAGCAAACTGTCTCTGGATGGATTGTTCTTTCACCTTCTTCAAACGGCCGTCAGGACAGGGAACCAGCTGTTAAATTGCTCGGATGCCACCACTGGTTTTATCTTGGTCAGTGCCCTGAGTTTATGAGCAAAGTCTTCTTCCAAGTCTCCCCCACCCAGCCCTACCCCTGTCCTCCAGCCCTTCTCTCTCACTGGACTCCCTCTTCCTTCTTTGGGCTCCCGATCTCCAGAGAATCCCTGTGGACAAACCCTTGGGGACGCAGCCACAACCTCATCCGTGATCTCCGGGGGGTGGGGCTGGGTCTAGGTACTGCTCTCACTCAGCCTGCCCCCCTCCCTTCTAGTCCGCACACTGTTCTGGAAGAATCTAGAATGCCGCAGCCCCCAGTCCTCTTTCCTCGGTGCGGGCGATGCCTTCGCAAACATCCCTGACAACAGGGCCGTCTCGAGTGCAGCCATCTTTCCTCAGTGCTGAGTCCAGGGGCCTCCAGCAGCCTGGGGCGCTCAGGGACCAGAGGGGATGCTGGAGTTCATCTGGGGGAAGCTGTGATCTCCAGACCCCAGAACAGGCTCCAGCCTGCTGTCTGCCCCACTCCCACCCATCTGCTGCATCGAGAGGTCTGTGGGGTGTGATGGTGATGCAGTGATCAGTGGTTTGAAACCACCAATCGCTCCTCGGGAAAGGCTTTCTACTCTCATGAAGCATTACTGTTTTGGAAGGCCACCTGGCCGTTCTAGCCTGGCCTCGAGGCTCTCCATGGCTCAAAGGTGGTGAGCTTAAGTTTGACCCCATGTCAGGCCTCCCTTTTCCTAGCCAATTCTGTCTCACCACCACCCTGATCCCACCCTCTCCAACCCCACTGTGAGCTGGGGGGGCGGGGGATGCCAGGCATTCCTACCACCCATGCAAATCCCCTCAGTGTGTTAGATAGGGAGAGTGTCTGGGGGAAGCTTCCCAGATGTTTCCCAGCCCCAGGGAATCCAGATCCAGGGAGTCAAAGGGCAGACCCTGGAGTCTGAACCAGGATCCCTGGCATTTGCTGCAGTCAGCTCAGCTTGGGACATACTGGGATAGATGAGAGACCTGCCCCCCTCTCCTCCCCCTCAGAGTCCTGTAAGGGCTGCCTGGTGTGTGTGTGTGTGTGTGTGTGTGTGTTGGACAGAGAAGATGCTGGGTGTTTGGCCAGCAGGAAAATTTCAACCAATCACCATCCTACCTTCCCAATGCAGTGGCCTGCATGTGGAGTGGCAGAGGGAAGGCAGAAACAATCTAAGACTGTGGTCTCCCTGCCATCCTCCTCCTCTTCCTCAAGGGGGACAGAGGTCAATTGGAACCACGAAGGAGGACATAGGACTAGACTGTAGCTCCCCTTGATGCCAATTTGCTGTGCCTGACCCAGTAAAGTGACCAGACTTCCCACTTGGTGGGACAGTCCTGATTTTAAACAATTTTCCCTATGTTTTGCGGTGTTTTTAAAAAGTCCCGATTTTTGGAAAGAATGCACAAACTAGGGAACGTTGGAAGAACAGGAAGGGAATATACCCACTCTACTCTCCCCCACCCCAGCCCCATAGTGTCCCACTTTACCAATGTTAAAATCTGGTCACTTTACAGGGGCCACCACACCCAGGCCACCTGGATGCAGTTCTTCTATTTAAAGAGGCTCCCTGGTCTTCCTGCCTCTGCCTACCCGCTCTCCACTGAACTCTGAATTCCCAGAGAGGTGAAGTTGCCCTGTGTTTTGGGCCCAGTGCCTGAAGCCCTGGGGCACGGAGAGCTACCTGGAAGACACGTCACTGATGCCCAGGCCTAGTGCGCCACCTGGTGGGACCAGAGCACAGAGGTGTCAGGTTCTGGCTGGGAGCCACCAAGCACAGGGCGGGGCCCTCAGGTCTGGGTGTGGAGTCCCATGAGGGTGGGAGGTGAGCAGGGGTCCCAGGGGAGGAGTACCAGGGAGAAGTACAATAGGGCCCTTCTAGGGTGATGTCAGGAGATAGCTTGCACCAGACTCGTGCTCCCCCCCCCATCCCCACCCCACTGGGGAGTACCAGTTTGGTGCACGCTATCTCCTTCCATTCTCACAGCAACCCTGGGATCCCGGTGTTTCGGGCAGGCAAGTTGAGGCTCAGAGAAGTCCAAACCACAACGCAGGTCACCTGGTTGCTCCACAGCAGGTTCCAGTGGGGTCCAAATCCAGTGTCCCTGTTCCTCAGTGCACTCCATGTGCCTTCCTTCCACCCTGTCCTGAGCTGGCCTCAAAGGCCTGGCCCAGAAGAGGACCCGAGGCTGGTTAGGTAGGGTCAGAGGTCCCATCAGGGGTCAGAACCTGGAGTCCAGGGTGTGATGGAGACAGCGGGGGAGGGATGAGCTGGGCCCATGGGAATCAGCAGGAAGCCGGACATGGGCACTAACCCCAGCTCTGCCCACAAGAGGCTCTGTCTACACAGCTGAGTGTACGCGTCCAGACCCTGAGAGGGAAGTGCCCCACCATTGGGCCACCTGCTTTGCCAGGCTCTTCCTTTCTTCCCACCTACTTTTTCCGGAAGAAGGGACTCAGCGATGGGAAACCTCAGAAGGGAGGGCAGTGGAAGTGAGGGAATGTGCGGGGTGGGGCCGTATGAGAGAGATAAAACAAAGAGCTTTGTATCAGGAAGGCCCCCAGCGTGGTCCGACCCAAGCCCACGGGTCTGACGTGAAGTCATGAAGCGGGAAGAGGGCATCCCAGTCGGTGGGTGCAGAACTGCACAGCTCCAAGTTTGGGTGGGGGGAGGGACATGGTGGGGCGGCGCCAGCTCTCAGGTGGGTTTTCTGAGTCAGAGGCCTCAGAGGAGGAAGGCGAAGGACAAGAGAGGGGGGAGAGAGAGAGAGAGAGAGAGAGAGAGAGAGAGAGAGAGAGAGAAAGGTGGTGGTGGTGGTGGTGATTCTCACAGTCTCTTTTATAAAATCTACCCCCTCAAGGCGGCATCTCTAGGTTACCACTGACGGACAAGTTGCACTCCATCCCTCCCTCCACACAAGCCACGAAATCGGCATGAACTCTGACCTCCAGGGGGGCTACAACCCAAGGATGCTACTGAGCAGGGGCCAAGACAGAAGGGGGCAGGGGTGCAGGGGAGTGGGAGGACGGAGAGAGGTGCCTCTGGGCCATCCCTACAGCTGACCTCGGGTGAGCCCGCTCTTTGGAAAGACGGCTTTCTTGGGGAGGCCTGACTTCCCACCAAAATGTGCATGGGAAGCAAGCAAGTCAGTAGTTTTTAGTAAATGTACAGTGTTGGGCAACCCTCACCAGAATCCAATTTTAGAACATTTCCTCCAACGGCGTCTTGGCGTTCTTTCAAAAGGTCGGTGTCCACGAAGGCTGGGGCCACGCTGCCGGGAAGGAGCAGAGACGCCGCTCTGTGACCTCTGCCTGGACCCTGTGTCCAGGCCCCGCTGGAGTCCATGACCATGTTCATAAACATTGCCTTTGCCTGGAGGACAGTCTCTCTTCTTAGCTTAGAGACATGCGCATACCCTGCATTCCAGGTGTAACTGTCTCTCTCTCTCTGTGTTGCCTGTATCAGATGTCTTCGTATTCTGCTAATAGCTCACCTTACTCTTCTTTTTTTCTGGGGGAGGGGCATCACTGCCCTCTGGTGGGAGTGGGAGGCCCAGCCTTGCTCCTGGAGAGCTGCTGCTGGATTTGAACCACCAAGTCAGTGGGTCGCAGTCCCGCACTCAACCACTACGCCACCGCAGCTCAGCCCATCTCACCTTACTCTTACCCCTCTTGCCAGCTCATCATTTGGAAGATGCCAAAAGGCTCAGAAAACGGAAGGGTGGTCCAGCCCTCTCCAGACCTCGGAGATGTCTTAGAAAGCAGGGGGTGGGGCAGTGGGGGTGGGGTGGGAGAAGAACCTGTTAGATCCCAGTCAAAGCAAAGCAATGCATTTTGGCTTCCATCCTTCCTTATTGACAAGCAGCATGTATGATTATAGGAGCGCTGGTGGCCTACTGGGTTATGTGTCAGGCTACTAACTGCAAGGTCTGAAGTTCAAACCTAGCGACTCCAAGGGAGATAGCTGAAGATTCCTTCGGTCTTAAAATGCTGCCAGAAGTTCAAGCCAGATTCAAAGAGAATGTGGGACAAGGGATGTCATTGCTGCTGTCAGGTGGATCTTGGCTCAAAGCAGAGACTACCAAACAGATGTGACGTGTGTTTCATCGATTATGGAAAGGCATTCCACAGTGTGGGCCATAATAAACTGAGGATAGTCTTGAGAAGAATGGGAATTCCAGAGCACTGCATTGTGCTCACTGTGAACTTGTACATAGATCAAGAGGCAGTTGTTCAAACAGAACGAGGGAATATGGCATGTATAAATCAGGAAAGGTGGGCATCAGCGTGATAGGTAGGTTTATTGTGCCACGCTGGCCAATAGAAACATGGGGATTAAGCAGTTCGCAATTTGATTGGAGGACAAAGAGATAAATGGCTCAGCAGGGCCCGACTTCCTCTCTTGCTCTCTGGTGATTGGACCAGTGGGTGGCTGCTTCAGCTCGTTCTCTGCCTCAACTTGTGAGCTACACTACCTGTGGGACAGCCAACTCGTGGTGTGTGTGTGTGTGTGTGTGTGTGTGTGTGTGTGTGTGAGAGAGAGAGAGAGAGAGAGAGAGAGAGAGATGTCTTTCACCATGCTTACTCAATTGGTATTCAGATCAAATGATCAGAGAGGCTGTCCTGTATGAAGAAGAATGCAACACAGGCTAGAGGAAGTCCACTAAAGCCGACACAACCTTGCTTGTTGAAAGTAGACAAGGCTTGGAGCACTTACTGATGATCAAAGACTCCAGCCTTCAAACTGCAGGACACCTCATAAAGAAAGCAAAGGTCCTCGCAGGTCTTATAACCAGGGCCATGACACATGGAGCTAGGATGGACCTTGTCAAGGATTTTACGTTATTTGAACCCACAATCAATGCCCATGGAAATAGCAGTCCAGAAATCAAGCAATGTTTTGCACTGGGCACATCTACGGCCCAAGTCCTCATAAAGTATTAAGAAGCAAGGGCATCACTTAGAAGACTGAGGTGCATCTTGTTCAAACTGGTGCTCTCCATGGCCTCTGGGAGCTGGACAATGAATCAGGAAGACCCAGGAGGAAACGATGCCTCTGTATTCGGGTGTTGATGAAGAAAGTTCAACATAGCATGAATGTGTTAGGCAGGGTTCTCTAGAGAAGCAAAACCAGGACACTAATGATTATATATACACGTGTGTGTGTATAGGTTTAGACAGCGAGAAGGAATATAATGGCTAATTAGTCCACACAGCAGTACAGAGGGCTCAGTTCCGCTCGCTTTTGTGGAACAGTGAATATACTGGAAGTCCTTCAACTCACGTGGGCTCTGGGTCCAAGATCAAGGAAGCAGACAGGGGAGTCCTCCCTCAGGCAGTGGGCAGCAGTGTGGGTCAGCAGCAGTCTGTAGCATGGGAGCTTAGGGAAGCAGGCCCGGATGGGATCGCGAACTCAAGCACTGTGACAGGATCCCTCATCCTCAAACTCAGGTGATATACCCACCAGCTGCGTGGTGAGGGGGGTATCAAAAGACACTCAAGCTCTAGCAACAGGATCCACAGGCGGCTCGGCCCACAGGCAGGGCAGCACACAGGTTCGGGCAGAGAACTAGCGAAGGCAGCGGCACGCTGGTCCAATCACCAGGGAACAAGCGGGCGATGGGATGCCCACTGTCTTTCCTTATTTTGGTCTCCCTCCAATCAAGTGGTGATCTGATTAAACTCCACCCACGTGTTCCCATTGGTCTCGTGGGCACAGTAAACCCCACTCTCACAATACACTTGCCGAAGAAAGAAGAACTCTGTCTTGGAAGAAATCCAGCAGGATGGCCTGCTCCTTAGAAGGGAGAGTCTTCATCTCACGTGCGTTGCGCACGTTCTCAGGAGGGATCGTCCCTGAAGGAGGGCATCAAGCTTAAAGTGGAGGGTCGGCGGGAAAGAGCGAGACGCTCACAGAGATGGATTGACAAGGTGGCTGCCCCAACGGGCTCCGACATGGCAATGACTGCGAGGCTGACCCAGCACAAGTCGTGTTTTGTTCTGCTGTGTGTCGGGTAGCTGTGAATTGGGACCCATTCCATGGCACCTAACAGCAGCAATGCCATCTACATCGGCTTTCTTTTCATCTAGCAGCCAAGTTGGGCAGCAGAAGAGGAGCTGGATGCCTTAGTCTTCTCTGTATCCACCCTCCACCTCCACATCTGGTTTCCTTTCCTGGGAAGTGTGGGGCCCAGGCCCTGCCATCCGATTTCATCTACAAGGCTGGAGCCCAGCGCTGACCTGTGCCTCCCGAGACCCACATGGTCCCTGACTTTTCTCAGCACGCAGTCCCATTGGGGAAAGGGAGTTATGCCATGGACCAATGACAGCTCAGCAATGGGTCATCAGGTACAGAAAGGAAAAGGCAGAGGACAGGAACGGGAGGGGACTCTGGGGCCCCTGTGCAGACAGGGGGCTCTTTTGAGAGGAAGGGGGTTAAGCACAGCCTGGAAGGAGTGAGCAGGGTGCAAAGGAGGCTGGAAAGGAGAGAGGGAAGTGCAGACACCCACTGCCAGCTGTCTATGGCACCCACTAAGCTTATCAAAAGGATGACTCTCCAGGCACAGCCAAGGGCAGGCTGCAGGTGGAGCCCTCCGGCTGAGCTCCATCAGCCCATCCACCTGGCCAGGACCCCTCCCTGGCAATTTTCTCCAGGCCCAGCTGCAGCGATGGGAGACCAGGGTCCATGCAGAGGACAAGAGGTTCTGTGCACGCAAGGCTCCAGTACCAACTGCAGGGCCAGCAAGGAGTCCCAGGCCTGTGGCTGGGCTTTTCCGAACACTCCTCCACTGGCCTGCCCACCTCATCCTCTTCCTCTTCCTCTCCCTCTCAACCACAGGGGGAGCATGGGAGGCCTTCAGGGCCAGTGGGAGTGCGCTGGGCCCAGGCATGGTGGGTTACCCTGGAAGGCAGCCTCCTGGGTCTGGTACACTGGGGCTAGCCAGGCTGGGGCAGCTTCCCCAGAGGGCAGGAGGGTGCAGGAGTCAAACAGACAGCTTGGCCAGGCCACAGCAGGTCAGGTCAGACCAAAGATGCTGGTTTCCCTCAGGCTTCTGGGAAGGGAAGCCAGAGCCGTCTGGTCCTCCATCTGCCACGCCTTCTTCCCTGTCTGCTACCCACCCGCCTCAGCTTTGATATCTTGGCTTCATGGTCCTGGAGTTTGCTAAGCCCCCAGGGTGTCTATTCAAAAGCACCTGGCAGGCAGACCCCTCCCTCTGTTTAGCTCTGGTTCCTCTGTTTAGCTCTCTGGCTCCTCAAACCCCCACCTCCCCCATCATGCAAATCTAATTCCCACCCCTCAGCCCTGGAAGTCCAGCACTTGGACAGCACCCACAGGTGGCCAGGTGCCCCTTTCCCGCTTCCGTGGCCTGGAGGGAAGTCTGAGAAAGGGGAATACCGCCCCCCCCCCACCTCCCCATCTCTCCTGAGAGCCCTGCTGTTAGCAGGGCTCAACCTTGCTGCTCCCACAAGTCTGGGTGGAAAGACACCCCCCCACCCCACCCACAACAGGTGCTGATGACGCAGGAGGAAGAGGGTAAGGGAAGATGCCAGGGGGCCAATGAGTCAGAGAGGAAGGGGGTCTTGGGGCTTCAAGGCCGGAGAAGGGTTCCCGGTGGGTGGTCACTGTGGTGCAAGTTCCTGGAAACACAGAGCACCCCAGTTCGTTATTGTCACGGGACCACTGGGTGCTGCAAGGGGAGGGAACTGATCACAAAGCGCTCACGTGTGTGCGTGCTTATTTACTTCTGAGTCAGGCTTTTATTGACCTGTCTCACTCTTCCAGGACCTCCCTTCCCTTCCTCTACAGGTCTGCTGTTCAAGCCCACCGGGTGGGGTGATACCATCGTCAGGGCTCTCACTCCCCTCTCCTCCTCGTGTGTGTATTTAGAGTGTGATCTCCTTGTGTATGTACGAGAAGTTGGTGGTGGTGGTGGTGGGGGGGGGTGACCCGCAAGTTTGTAGAGTCTTGCTCCCTGCCCAAGCCTGACATGGGTCCCCTGGGAGTTATGCAGGTGAAAGGCCACCACCTAAAACCCTCTGGATCAAGGTGAGGGGCACGAGATCAAGGCCTCGGTGCCCACGTGGGGGTTCCGACTGGGAGGCGTATGTGGTTGGGGTGCCGCTCCCAGCCCCAGTCTCACTGTGGGCACTGCCGAGGCCCAGAGGAGACCGCTTGACCTTGCTCCATCCCACAAGATAGGTCCTTGTGACCACACGGAAGTGAGGAAGGGCCAGCAAGGAAGCAGCCCACTTAGAGCTCTGGACCCAGGATGCGTGAAGGGTGGGCATTGCCGGCCTGTGAAGATGGTGAGTGATTGAGGGGTGGGGTCTTGGCTGGAAGTCCATCTAGAGCTTTCTACAGGGGTGAATACCCGGTTCCAAGTGGCCTCTCTGCAGCGGTGGGCTGCTCTGCTCCCTCTGAATCGACTCTGTCTGAGCGGCGCTGGCAGAACAGCCGCAAAGGCGGAAGCATGGTGGAAAGCAGAAGTGAGCCTCCTGGAGGGCTGGGCCTCCCCTCTTGGGCAGGGATGAGGCTGGGCGTCCTGTTGGGGCCCTGGCTGTTTCAGGCGCACCTTTTGCTGCAGAGAAATGACCCAGCCGGACTGGGCCCTGTGGCTGCCTCCAGCCCTGCTGCTTCTCTGGCTTCCAGGTGAGGGGGCTTCCTGGATGGAAACTCTTTCCTGGGACAGTGGGGGGCAGAGAGGCCACGCCAGACGGAAGGGTATGGCAGAAGTGCCACATGGGGGACCTTGAAGGTGGGCTCTGAGAGCACTCTGTCCACTATAGAGGACCGTCCCCCTTGGAGGGCCCGTCCCTCCTTCTGCATCCACTGACCTCAGTGGGTATTGAAAGGTCAGAGCACAGGGAGGGGGGGAGTCTGAGCAGGTTCCCAGATGAATCTTTACAGGAAGGGGGAGGAAAGAGAGGGGCAGGTTGCCCACTGAGTGGGTGGGAGAGTGGCCTCATCTCGTACAGTGACCAGATTTTAAGCGGGACACCACTGACCGTGGGAAGGTGGGGGTTCTTGATTAAAAATTTTCTCTATGTGGAGCAACAAAAATGTTCATAGAATGCAAAAATAGTATTGTAATATATTTATTTAATTTAAAATGCCATGGGACGTGGACAAATTGTTAAAAAGCGGGATGTCTGGTCATTTTACTGAGTCAGTTGGGGCCTGAGTGTGGGGGGAGGACCCTCTTTATGGGTCTTTTGCTGCTGGGTGTGCAGGAAGCCTGGGGCCTGGGGAGGGCAGAGAGCTGCTGTGGACTCCGGGACTCAGAGGTGTATGTGGTGCAGAGCAGGGCTGCTTGGACCCAGAACAGGGAGGATGCTGGCCCAGGTGTGGTGGTGACAGCCCACGGGGGGGCCTGGGCCAGGGTTCCATGTCTCTAAAGGGGAGCGGTGGGGACTGAGGGAGAGGGAAGTGGGTGAGAAGGGAGGGAGGGGAAAGAATCGAGAGTGGACAGAGAAGGGGACCTTTCTCTGGTGAGAACGCACAGGGTGTCTTCCTTCTCAAGGATCCAGCTTCCAGGCCCCAGAGCCCAGAGCTGTGCTCACACAGGCCCCTGAAGGGTGTCTTGGGCTTCTCCCTGGGACATTAAGAATCCTTCCACTGCTGCTCTCACATGCTGGATCTTCCTTCCGTTCGATTTGCAAGGGAGCTGGTGCTTGAATTCTACTCATGTGAGTGTGGCCATATGGACCCAGGGCTGCTCTTCTCTGAGGCGTCCATGAACTCCCCTGGGCTGTCCCTGACCTGCACGCACCGAAGGCTTGCTGCTTCTCTGACATTCTCTCTCTCTCTCTGGGGATGTGTCTCCCCAGAAGTGATCCCTAGGGACTGTGGGGACAGCGCTCCTCCGCTCCTTGTCCCCAACTCAGGGACCAATGGGCAGTGTTCCCCACAAAGTCAACTCGCGCTGAATCGGAAGAGGGTGACCCTTTTTGTCTTCTTATGAAGGGCCTCTTAAAAACCAGCCATGGTGGGGCTGAGCCCCGGGGGCGTCAGTGGTTGAGTGCGGGGCTGCGGCCCATGGGCTTGGGGGTTCAAATCCAGCGGCGGCTCTCAGGAGTAGCACTGGGTAGCTCCCACGACCACCAGAGGCAGTGATGCCCCAAAAATAAAAACCAAAAAAAATAAAAACCAAAAAAACTAGCCATGGTGTTGGGTGTCCTCTGGATCTGTATAGAGAAGAGCATGTTTCTCCCTTGGGGACTGAAAACACAATGACTTGTTCAGAGAGAGCTGCTCCGATGCAGTCTGATGATATTGTGTGTGTGTGTGTGTGTGTGTATTACAATACAGTAGTGTAGTATAGTGCAGTATAATATAGTATAGTGCAATGCCATATTGTACACATAAGTACAGTGTAGTGAGGTATAGTGTAGTGCAATGTAGTATAGTATGGTGCAGTACAATATAGTATACAGTACAGTATCGTGCAATTTAATATAGTACAATATGACATAGTACAGTATGATGTGGTACAGTATGGCACAGTATGGTGTGGTATTGTACGGTATAAATATAGTAGAGTATAGTATGGTGCAGTATAGTATATAGGTCAGTGTAGTATGATATGACATAGTACTGTAGGCCGTCTTTACGTAAAGAACAAAGGAGACGTCTTAAGTTCTCGATGTCTCGTTTCATGATGACGCAGACGAACGAAGCCGTCTGAGTTTTGCTCCTTTGGGGGAGAAGTGACTTCCGGGGACCACCTGCCCTTATCTGCTCTCTAGACTGGGGGATCGGAGCATGGAGGCTTAAGAACCACACGTGGCCCTTTGGGTGCGTTCCAAGTGCTCGGAAGTTAAATTGCAAATGAAAGCAAAACGACCTCGGTTTCATCGAAAGGATATTATTCAGCAAAGCGTGATGTCATCTGTTTATAAAATGACTCTCGGATCATTTTTAACTGGTTGTGAGGCACAGGGTCGGCTCTGGGGTCCCCAAAGCTGCCCAGGCCGCCCTATACGAGCACACAGATAGGGAGGAACCAGTGTGGGCTTGGGGCAGGACCGGGCAGGCCGGCTTCTGTTGTGTCGGACAGAGGGTCGCTGTGGGCTGGCTCCCGCTGGGTGGAGCCTAAGAACAGACAGGAGCCCCGATGGCGCAGCGACTCACACACTGAGCTGTTAACCGCCAGTCTAGCAGTTTGAAACCACCAGCTGGGCTGAGGGAGGAAGAGGAGGCTCCCCACTCCCGTAAAGTGAGACCCTCTCGGGAAGTCACCGGGGCAATTCTACCCTGTCCTGCAGGGGCGCTGCGCATGGGCACCGACTCCACAGCAGAGAGCGCGCGTGAACGAACAGACCCAACAAAACACGTCCATCCTGGGACGGTGCTGCGCACGTACCACTTCCTGGAAAATCATGCGCTTCCTTGACGTTTACAAGCGTGTTTGCGGAGACTTGCAAATGACCCTGGGTGTTTTCCTCTGGGCTGCCGGAGGTGGGTCTTTGTTGTCATCTGTCTATATCATCGCTGGTTTCTTGCAAGAGAAAAGGAATTTTCCACCACGTGGGCCATCATGTATGCGTTCTTGGTCCCTCATCCACCAATACTGCCATGGGACGCCCTCCTCCATCTTGGCAGGGGGGGGGGGCCCTTGCCAGCCAGCCTCTTGGGTTGAAGGGTAACCCCGTGTGCCTTCCTGGTCTCCTGCTTCGTGAGCAAAGTGAGTGAGACTCTGGCACAGCGAGGGCCATGGGGGAGGGGCGGCCGCGCGAGTGAGAACCCCCCAGGAAGGGCACCCGAGCCTGTGTTTACGCTGAGAGGGGTGGGGAGGAGGGTTCATGTTGTTCGGGGCCCCCCAGGGTGCTCCCACTCAGCACCCCACGCACAGCAGAACGGAGCACTGCCTGCTCCCACGCCATCCTTACAATGGCTCCAGTGTTAGGGCCCGTGGTCCCTGTCACCGTGTCTGTCCAGCTCATTCAGGCCTTCCTCTCTGTCGCCGCCCCTCTGTCCTTCTCCAGGGGCTGGCCCCTCCTGACAACACGTCCACAGTCGGTGAGCCGTCCTGGCCCTCAGGAGTGCCCTGGCTATCCTTCCTCTAGGACAGACCTGTCTGCTCTCTGGCGGTCCGTGGTGCTTTCCATGTTCTTTCCCGGCCTCCCCCTTCAAGTGCATTGGTTTTTCTTTGGTCTTCTGGATTCATTGTCCAGCTTTCACGTGCATGGGAGGCGATTGAACATCCCATGGCTGGGGTCAGGCGCAGCATAGCCCTCCAAGTAAGAAACCCCCCAGATGTTCAAAGAGGTCTCTAAAGAAATCTTGGGCAGTGGATGTGCCCCAGGCAATGGTCAATGCTGGGTGGGACAAATTGATCCCCCAGCACCAGCCCTGCCCTGGATTTTGTCCCTGGCTGGGGTAGAGGGTCGGTGAGAGGCTGGACTGCTTTCGGACCTGGGAGAAGCCTCTCTGCAGAGGGCTGGGTGCTGCAGGGAGGGGCCCTTATGTTCCTGGCCAGTTTGGAATGAGAGGGTCTGGGGTTGGTGAGAAACAGGTGGCGGGGAGTAGCAGGAAGGGGCTACAGTGAGGAACCTCTTGGGGCAGGCAGTGGGGAGGGGAGGGCACTCAGGGTGTGACTGGGGCCTGGTGTAGGGTGGGGGGATGAAGCTTCAGCTGGACTGACCCCATTCCCACCCCCACCTGGGCACTGCTGTCCCAACGTGTCCAGGTACAGAGCTGGGACTCGGCTTCTGTTTTCCAGGCTCCGTGGCGCTGAGGGGCAACGAGACTGTGGCTGGGACTGAGGGGGGCTCTCTGGACATACAGTGTTGGTACGAGGAGGAATTCAAAGGAAATGACAAATACTGGTGCAGGACACCGCTTGTCAGACCGTGTGAGAAGTTGGTGATGACCGCAGGAGTGAAGCGCGAGGTGAGCAGGGGCCGAGTGTCCATCAGGGACCAGCCGGCCCTGCTCAGCTTCACAGTGACCCTGAGAAACCTCACCGTGGACGACGAAGGCTCATACTGGTGCGGGGTTCATGTAACACTTGTGAGCGATGTACGAGTGTGGGATCCCACTTTCGACGTGATGGTGTCTGTGTCCCCAGGTGAGTGCCCCCCCTTCCCCTGCCAGGAGCCCCAGAGCTCTTGAATGAGCTCAGGTCAGCACAACTGGGCAGGTCAGATCAGAGGGACTAGAGCGCACCATATGCCTGTGGGACAGACAGAGTCCAAGCTCTGGCCAGCCTGGACTTGGTGGTCACTCAGAGCACCTGGGGACACTCAGAGAGGTGGGAGGAGAGTAAGGAGGAGCGGGGTTTGAGCCCCCAGGAAACGGGGCCCTTACACCTCTGGTCCTGTTGGGGAGGGTGGGAGCAGGGTCTGCAGATGGAGGACACTGAGAGTCGAGCCGAAGCCAGAAGGACCAAGCAGGCAGAGACTGGGCTCAGGGGAACTTGAATACAAGACACAACAGATGTGCCCTCTGGACACTGCCTGGCTGAGTTTGGGGGGAAGAGACTGGGTGGGGAGAGATCAGAGGCTCTTAGTGACCTGGCAGGGAACAGGGACAGTTGGGCACCAGTGTCCTGCTGGAAGTGCTCCCTGGATCCAGGAACTTCTGGGAGACTGGCCCAGGCTCCTTTGTCCTGCCCTTTGCTCAGTGCACTGTGACTCCATCCAACAAGGGGCACTGGTGAGTGGGCAGGATCAGGGAGGGTTCCTGAGTCTAACCTGTGTTTCTCCCCACCCCCAGCACCCACATCAAGCACACCTGTAAGTACCACTTTCACCACGACCTCCACCCCGCTGCCCACAGAGGCCATCACCCCCAGCCAGAGACAGCCCCCAGGGTAAGGTGCCTCAGTCCCCATGACCTGGAAGTGGGTCTTCGGGGCCTAGGCCTTCTCCACGGCCAACGATTCAGACAAGGGTGGGACCTACACACTGGTGGCAGGACTTCTGGGCTTCCTGGGCCCCAGGCCAGGTTGGAGACCCCAGTCTGAGCATATGAGGTTGAGAGACTGTGTCCCAGACGGGACCTACCCTGGGCTTGGAGAAGCTGGAGTGGGTGGAAGGAGGTGGCCTGGAGGGAGAGCTGATGGTGCCTCACAGGCCCTGATGGGGTTTGATGGGGATGTTCTCTTGTTCTCCTCATGGCTCCCTGCCTGTGTCCTCACTCTATGTATGGGTAAGCTGAGGCTGGATGATGGTGTGAAACTACAGGAGAGAGGGCTTAGCTTCTATGCCCTCAAGGTGTTACAACACCAAACAGGAAGACCATGCTCAGTATATTGTAAATGTTAAGAACTAAGAAGATGTCTTGCCTCGAGTTACAGTATTGAAAAATTCCATAGGGAAAGCATCCAAAGAAAATGGAAAGAATACACAGTCGGGGTACCCAAAAGTTCTGGTCAACAGTCAACCATTTTAAGGGGGAGCATAGAGGCAAGAACCAGTGGTTCTGAAGGACGAAGTCCAAGCTGCACTGAAAGCATTAGCCAATAAGAAGGGACCAGGAATCGATGGTCTACCAAATGAAATGTCTCAACAAACTGATGAAGCACTCACTGGTTAATGCCAAGACATTTGGATGACAGCTACTTGGCCAACTCACTGGAAGGGTCTGTATGTGTACCCACCCCAAAGACAGGTGACCCGACAGATTGTGCGAATTGTAGATCCGTGTCACTGATAAAGGATTTGGGAACAATTGCAGGGACGGTGGGTGCAGGACTGGACCGTGTTCCATTCTGTTGCTAGGGGTGGCCACAGACTGACATCACACCCATGTCAAACTTGGCTGGCCACCATCCAGTATGGTTGCAGCAGTACATTGACCAGGAGCTGCCTGAGGTTCAGGCCGGATTCAGAAGAGGTCGTGCCACAAGAGGTATCATTGATGACGCCAGGTGGAGCTTGGCGGATGGCAGCGACGATCAGAAGGCTATTGACTTGTGGTTTCTTGACGGTGCCCAGACATTTGACGGAGTGGGTCATAACAAGCCAAGGGTAGCCTTGAGAAGAATGGGAATTCTAGAACACGTCCCTCTGCTCATGCAGAACCTGTCGCTGGACCAAGAGACAGCTGGACGAACAGAGCTGCTCAAAGTGTAGTGGGTCATTATTCAAAGGGGTCCTCGCTCGGGGCCTCCCTGGAGGATGTGGACCGAGTGTGACAAGAGTGTAAATGAGCTTGTCATCAGAAAGCCCCCCGGCGGTGAGAAGGTGAAGACTCTTTGTAGCTCACAGAATCGTGTATCATCCAGTCCACGCAGGGATGCCTTGGAGTTAAGACCAGGCAAGATGCTGCCCCAAACTTAGCCTTGGTAAACTTTGCTCTGGAGCCCAGTGGATCTGGATCTATTTGGTATCCGCTTGTGTGTGTGTGTGTGTGTGTGTGTGTGTGTGTGTGCGTGTGTGTGTGTGTGTTGTCTTGGTGGGTAACTAGGCGTCTCTGGGAGGTTCTCAAGTGTAGTGTGTGAGGGGGTGGGTGTCCAGATGGGGACAGCGCAGGAAGACGTGTCCCTGTCTGCTTGAGTGGGCCTTTACTGCGCTTCATCTGCCCTTATCTATCTGCTTCCGTGGGTTCTGGTGGTGCAGTGGGTCAAGCTTGGTGCTGCTGACCAGAGGGGCCCAGAGGGGGCAGTCTGCTTCCATAAAGACTGACAGCCTGGCAGTCCCGACAGGGTCACTAGGCGTCAGAAGGGAATCCCTGGCGCTGCTTCATTCTAATCTGCTCCCAAGTTTGGGAGGAAGATGCGGCCCCCTCACCGCCCTGTGTCCCCCCTCCAGGCTCTGGGTGCTGCTCGTCCTGGTGGCTGTCTTGCTGCTTCTCTTGACGGGGGCCTCCCTGGTGGCCTGGAGAATGAGGGCCAAGCGCCGAAAAGGTAAGTGAGGGTCCGAGCCCGGCCCTGCCCTAGTGGGCCAACCCTGCCCAGTCCCCAGTCCTCCAGGCTGTGTCCTCACTCCCCACAGTGGGAATCAAACAGGCCCACCTTGCCGCACCTGTCCCAGGTGCACCCAGGTGACTTGCCCTGAGGAGGCACCCCTGGGTGTATGTTTGGAGGGTGAGCAGTGGGATAGAAGTTCCTCTTCTGTTTAGAGGCTCCTGGCTCCTCACCCCCTCAGGGAGGGAGACCAGCCCCCTACACAACAGGCTGCCTCCCACACTCTGCCTCTCCTGCCCCTTCCTACCACTCTGTCCATCCAGTAGGAGTGAATCTTCCCTGTCCTCCTTTCTGGTTGCTTAAGCTCCGGGGGGACTGAGGCTGCAGAGGGGGCTTCCTACATATTGGCTGGATGAATGGAGGCTTTAATGTATTGGGACTATTGAATCCATCACACATCTCTGACCTCCGAGTGACAGAGTTTTGACAGGCGACAGCAGCACGGTGCGTGGCTGCTGGCCTCCCCCCGCTAAGTGCTGGGTAACTATTTGACAAAGTGCACAAGCTCAACGGATGCCCAGGGGAACCACGGGAACGCTGGTCTCCTGTGAGGGGTCAGGGCCCCCGGGGTCACCACTCGTCCAGCAAGTGTGGGCTTGTCATGGGAGTGTGACCTGCAGGTTCCTTCCTGTTCTCAGTGCCGGCGCTGCAGGGAGGTTGTTGGAGGCTGAGGGGTTGCTTTGTTGACCTGTCTGTGGCCGGGCCTCCCCGTCTCATCCCCAGCCCTTCCCGTGGGCCCCAACCTCCCTCACATGTGGCTCAGGCCTTTGGGGAACAGCGAACTGGTCACAGTCGGTATCAGGGAGTGTAGACAGAAACCACATCCTCTTTCTCACCCACCGCCCTCCCCCTAAATAGCCGCTCACATGGAGAGCACCCATGAGGGGGGTTTTCCCAGCTGCTCATCACCTGCCCTTTCACCCAGAAGGACTCCCGCTCCTCCCACAGCCTCCTCTCTGGTCCCCCCCGCTTCACCCACGGTCGCCAGAGGAACGAGAGAGAAACACAAAGAAGGGAGGAAGTGACACACGCACCCACTGCTGCCCAGTCCGGCCTGACCCACGGTGACCCCTGGCGCAGGGCAGAACCGCCCCCTGGGGTTTTCCAGGGCTGTTCGTGTTTGTGGGTGCTGACCGCCACGCCGTTCTTCTGCTGGGCAGCCAGTGGGCTTGAATCGCTCTCTGCCAAGTGTTTCACCCCTGTGCCTCAAGGGCCTCTTCAACGACAGGGAGTCATGCTGCAAAAGCCACCTCTGGCCTTTGAGGGACACCTTTCCTGTCACGTCTCTGTGCCCATCGATGCACGAGAGACTGTCCTGAGGACAGAGCGGATGAACTGACCACGGGTGGCCACAGCCCCGGGGAGTTAGGGCCGGCCTCAAAAGCATCACACATGCAGGATCAGACAGAGGAGGCAGAGAAGACCGAAGTGAATTTCAGACACACAGATTAAAAAAAAAATCATTTGATCAGGGGTTCCTACAGCTCTTATTACAGTATATCCAGCCATCTGTCGTGTCAAGCACCTTGGTACACTTGTGGCCATCATCATTTTAAAACATTTTCTTTCTGCGTGAACCCCGGGTATCAGCTCCATTTTCCCTCCTCCCTCCTTTTCTCACAAACCCTCTATAATTTGTAAATTATTATTATTTATGATGATATAAATCAGACTGACTGATGTCTCCCTTCACCCACTTTTCTTTTTTTCTTTTTTTTGGGGGGGGCATCACTGCTCTCCGGCGGTGGGAGTAGGAGGCCCAGCCCCACTGCTGGAATTGAACCTCCGTCCCAGTGGGCCGCAGTCCCGCGCACAACCACTACGCCACCGGGGCTCAGCCCCCTTCACCCACTTTTCTATTGTCCATCCTCCTGGGATGGACAAGCCCCTGGGAGGTTTATGTCGATCATTGTGATCAGTTCCCCCTTTTCCCCCCACCTTCCCCCGACTCTCCTGGCATCATTGCGTTCCTTATTAATCCCAAGAGGATCATCTGTCCTGGATTCCCTGTGTTTCCAGTTCCTATCTGTACCTGTGTACATGTTCTGGTCTAGCCAGATTTGTAAGGTAGGATTGGGACCATGATAGTGGGGAGGGGGGGACACAGACATGTGTTCTTGAACATCAAGTGGTTAAAATACATTGAAGAGATGAGGCTTTTAAAAAGCTGAACAGACAATTTCAAAAGGCAGCTCTGAACTCAAGCTGGGTTGAAAAGGGGAGGCGGCAGAACAAGGCCTACTCTGGCTGAAGACAGATGGATCTTGGCGGAAAGCAGAGAACACCAGAAAGATGCTTCCTTGAGCTTCGTGGATGATGCCAGGGCATTCGACCGGGGGAGTCAGAACAAGCTCTGGATAGGCTTGTGCTGAATAGGCATTCCAGGACACTCATGTGGGGCACATACCTAGACTGAGTGGGAGTAGCACGGGCAGAAGAGGGTTTAAAACCAGGAGAAGCTTGGGTCAGGGCTGTGCCTTCTCACCACGCCTGTTCCCTCCGTACGCTGAACAGAGACTCTGAGGAGCTGGACGATTGCAGCAAAGCATGGGGGCAGCCCTGCAGGAGGGTGCTCTGACTGCCTGTGGGGACCAGCGAGCAGGCCCTGATGCACTCCCGGGTGAAGACCAAAGACTGCGGCCTCCAGCTGGACCACAATGCAACGGACAGGAACCCGACAGCCTCACCACTGGACCGAGAGACCACAGAGACTGTGAGCTGCGGAGAAAGGGCCATTGTCAGAGAGTTCCTGTGACTAGGGTCTACAATCCACACTCCTGCAAGCAGAGGAGGAGAAGTCAACCGACCACTGGACTGCAAATCTGCTCGATGAGTCCTCCGGAAACTATTACACAGCAAAGAAGTCACATTGAGCACTGAAGTTTCTGGCCCAATGGGTGGTCTTTCGGCCCCCTGGTAGGCCTGTGACAGTGGGACACTGCTGCAGAAGACCTCAGAAGAAGGGACGCCTTGGAATGGTGGTGTCGGGAAAAATGCCGGGGGGACCCTGGTCTGCGAGGAGGACAAAGTAAAACAGGACTGTCTCGGGGCAGGGAGAGCCAGAATATGCACAAGGAGGGCCGGACCTGGTCTCCTAGACTTCGGGTGTGTTGTCAGGAGCGACCTGTCCTGGGAAAAAGGGCCTCGTGGCGGGTCAAGTGGTTGCAACAATGGGTTCAAGTATGACGGCCCGTGAGAGGGTGGGGCAGTGGTGCCCTTTGCTGTCCATGGGACAGTTATGAGCGGGGGCAGAGTGGACATCACACAACATCAACAACAACTATGCTTGAGTGCTTTCCCTCAGAAACGTGTCACACTATAAACCAGGTGCTAAACATAGATATGAATATATGCTAATGAAAAAAATGTGTTTATGTATTTTGCACATACCCTCCTGTACCATTTTACCTGCCGTTCTGAATGTCATTTTCTAAAAATCCTTAGCAGCAGAGGGCACGGCTGCATGGAGGCATCACGCCCTGTTCAACCTGCCTCTGGGAGTGAGAAAGACTTCCTCTTCAGCATCTGACTTTTTAAAAGATGATTCCTCAGGATTGATGCATCGATCAGATCATTCCCTAGTTCAGTCACATCCAGCAGAATGGC
Source organism: Nesogale talazaci (assembly GCA_004026705.1). Classification (NCBI taxonomy): domain Eukaryota; kingdom Metazoa; phylum Chordata; class Mammalia; order Afrosoricida; family Tenrecidae; genus Nesogale; species Nesogale talazaci. The sequence continues at coordinate 38,288 of PVJH01021098.1, forward strand.
ACAGTTGCTATCCCAGTCAGTTTCCAAATGTTCTTTTTCTAGATGGATCCCTCGGCATCATCCCCCCTCAACCCCATCCCACCGTCAAACTGTTTAGCACCTTGCTGACTCTATTGGTTCATCAGTCCTGGTTTCCATATGCCCCTGCAACGAAGAAAAACGTATACCACAGCTTCAAATCATAACACTCCTGACATACGCCCTGATAGATACAATCAACACCAAACCAAACACTACAACCCCCCAATACATACGATTTGGGCAATCAGATCAGGTCCACCACGCATCCAAGGGGAATCTGCTAACAAGTGTTAACTGTTCAAGTCAGGCCCGTATGCCTTTGACCTTCCACACTCAAGCATCTGCCTTGGCACCAGTTCTTGCTCCTGGTCCTGCCCGTTCTTGCCAGTCTCCTCAGCTCGCCCTGCTCCTCTCCCTGAGCCTCGAACCAGCCCCGGGCAGAACGAATGCTTGCAGAACTAGATGTCCCATGGCTAGTTAGAGCCTTTCAACTCACTCATGTCTTCATCATTCACTCACTCACTCACTCACTCACTCAGCCAACTCTTGGTCTCCCGGAGCCTGTGGGGAGAGGTCTGTTACTGGGGGAACTTGGAATCCAGCGTTGGGAGCCCTGGGCCTTCACCCTTCTCCCTCCTGTCTCCTTAGCTGCCCAGGGAGCACCGCTGTCCCGGAACCACAGTCTGGTGAGAGGGGGCTGCAGCGGGGAGCCGAGCGGGGGCAGGATGGGCAGTGTCATTGTGCAGGGGAGGCCCAGGAGGACTGAGACGGAGGGCGGGACTAGGCCAGAGTCAGAGAAGGTGGTGATTCGGTCTTGTTGAGACCTGGTCCAGGGGACGTGGAAGTAAGAGGGTTCTCACAGCCTCAGCAGTGCTCAGACAAGGCGCAGAGAGACCCAGATGGGAGTGGAGGAGGGTGGAAAGACTGGGACACCCAGACATGAAGGGGCAGGGGAGGGGGTGCAGAGAGACTGGGGCAGAGGGTCCTCTGGATGAACCCAGGCAGGGGCTCAGAGAACTCCCATCACACTCCCCTCTTCACTGGC
>PVJH01021099.1:0-39350 GCA_004026705.1 Nesogale talazaci
AAAAAAACACAACAAAATCATAACCATTTAGTTTGGTGACTCTCCTCTTCCCACTTCATCCCTGTCTTTATCATTTTCCTTCTTTTTCTTTATTTCCTATTTCTTCTTGCCTTCTCAACTTTATCCTTGGCAAATCCTATCATTGATGGTTTTAAGGAGTGCTTACCTTTTCCGGATTTGTGTTTACTTTATAAGTCTATCCATTGTTTGGAGGAAAGTTGGTGGGCTCAGTCCAAGACTTGCATGATAACGTAGCATCATAATCTCAGGAGTTCCACCATTCTCTAGATGACCACTAAGCCAGGTCTTTTCATGTGTTTGAGTTTTGTGCCATCAAGTTGATGCCAATTCATATTGATGCTGTAGGAGAGGGGGAACTGCCCCCAGGAGTGTCAGAGACTCTGATGTTTTCTAAAACTCAATTCAGTGTCATTTCTGACTCATGACATCCCTATAGGACAGGGTAGAACTGCCCCTGTCTGTTTCTGAGGCTGTAACTCTATACAAGGGTAGAAGGCCTCCTCTTTCTCCCATAGAGCACCTGGTAGATACAAACTGTTGAACTTGTTATGTGTTGACCCAGCAGTTGAACAAATAATCACAGCCACACTAAAGTACCCATTCTTCCACTCTAGGATCTCCTATTTTGACCCCTTTCAGAGTGAACAGTTGTGATGTTAGGTTATGGGAGGTTGTTTCTTGGCTCTTGTTTCTCAGTACACAATGAATTCATTCACACAGCAGACACAGTAATGAGTGGGTGGAAGTAAATTTATGAATAGAAGGCACAGTCTTGATAGTGCGTTCTCACAGACTAGAACAGCCCATCTCTGGAAAGCATGGGGAGACATGTGGTTATAAAGCCCTTGATTCTTCAGACTCTGTCGCTGGTCTCCCACATTCATTTGTAGGGCATGCTTGTGTGTTGGTGGCCTCTTAGTGGATGTGCTCCTCTGTGTGTGTGTATGTGTGTGTGTGTGTGTGTGTGTGATGTAAATGGTCTCTACCGTGCATGTCCAGGTTGTGAGGGGGTGTGTGTAGGTGTGTGACATAACCGCTCATGGTTTAAGCCCTAGACTTCTACTGCCCAATCTCTTAGAAAATTCCCTTTCCCTTATGGGCATGGCTAAAACTATTCCTTGTTGATTGGTGGGTGTTGAGGGAACAATGTCTTTCTCCAAAGCTTCCTACCCATCAGTGGCAGTCAGGCACCCTTTCGTTTTTCTAGTTTCAGGGTCATGTGCATACTCTAGTCTAGCCAGATTTGTAATGTAGAACTAATTCGCATTGTGAGGGAGTAGGAAACATTTAGGAGACAGAGAAATGTTGTGTGTTTCATTGGTGCTATATTGCATCCAGGTTGAATAGTCCCTTCCTTGCAACCTTTCTGTGGGGGGATGTCTAATTGTCTCCAGATGGGCTTTGGGTTTCCACTCCAAACCCCTTCATTTGCACCGATATAATTGTTTGATTTGCATCTTTTGATGCCACTACCTGATCCCATTAACACCTGATGATCACGCAAGCTGGTGTGCTTCTTCCTTGTGAACCTAGTTCCTTCCCTGCTGGATGGATGCTTGTTAAACTTCAAGCCTTTAAGACTCCAGATGCTATGTGTTTTGATAACCATTTGTCCATGTTTTAAATGGAATTGTTTATCATTTTGTTGGTGTTTTCTATAAATTTTCTATAAACTTTGTTAGTCCCTTGCCTGATGTGTTGCTGGGAAAAATTTTCCCTCTTCTTCTTTCTTTCCTTTAACACTTTTGGAGAAGCCTTTTGATCGGCAAGAATGTTTCATTTCTCAGAGGTCCCAGTCATCTCGTTTGTCTTCTATTGTTTGTCCACATTTTTTTTTGTTAGTGTATTTATGCTGTGTTTAAGGGCCCCTATATTTTCACCTATTTTTCATTGATAATCTGTTTAGATCTTGGATACATCTTGACTTTATTTTTTGTCAAATATAAACTATGCATAGGTGAATGGGTTTACTTTTAGACTTTGAATTCTTTCCTTTGTTCTATGCATCTGTCATCATACCAATACCAAGTTGCTTTTCCTACTGTGACTCTACAGAAGATTTTGAGATTGGGAAGTTTGAGGTCTCCTAATTCGTCCTTCTTCACTAGTTCTTTTCTCGTCCTAGATCTGCTTTCAATCTTTGGTTTTAAGAATTTATGAGACTATGTCCTGGAGTGGACCTTACTCTGTCTCTTTCAATTGGGATTTGTACAGTGTCCTCTATCTGCATCTATGGCTCTCTGCTAAGATCTGGGAAACTCTCTCTCCCTCTCTGCTTGGAAAGGTTTTCTCCCATCTTTATTGTTATCATGGTATTTTTGAATTTCAATCATTCTAATGTTAGATTTCTAAGTTGAATCTTATACGGCTTTTGAGTTTATTTACTTCCCAGTTTTCTTTTTTACTGATTTCTCTTGAGACTTGACAAGGTCACTGATTTTGTCATATGGTTCATTTGTTTTATTTTATGTCTGTTCAAATCTATTAGTGAGTGCTCTCTTTAATGTTTCTTTTCAGGTATAGTAATGCTCTCTGTGTGTTCATGTCTGTGTTTTAAATCTCTAACTTCATTCCTTCATTTTGGTCATCCATTTGCTTCCTGATTCTAATTAGTTTTCATTCCTTAAACATATTTTACATGATAGTGTGAAAACAATCAATTCTTTGCATTATTCTGGCATCCATGGGAGAAAATTTCTTTTCTTTTTATTTGCTTTGGACTATCCATCTTCTCTCTTGTGACTGAATGTTTTAACATTTTTTTGTTGTTGAATTTGGGTCATTTTGTTTTCTTGTGATTTTCCTTTAAATTTTTGATTGTTTTTTTTTTGTGAGACAGTATTTGATTAGATGCTGATGTCATAGTACCAAGTTCCAACTGCCAATCAAAAGGCCAGACCTCATATCCACTATCTGTTTTGCAGAGCAAAGATAGAGAAGCTTGTCTCTACAGTGACTAGAGGTTTTTAAAATTCTTTATTTTGGGAAAAAGTATTTTATTGGAGGCTTATACAACTCTTATCACAATCCATACATCCATCCATTGTCTCAAGTACATTTGTACATATGTTGCTGTTATTGTTTTCAAGGTATTTTCGTTCTATTTGAGCCTTTGGTATAAGCTTCTCATTTTTTCCTATTCCCTCCCTCCCTCCTGAACCCTTTATAATTTATAGATTGCTTTGTTATTTTTCATGTCTTGCCCTGTCTGATGTCTCCCCCCACCCCTCGTCTGGTGTCCATCCCCCTGGAAGGGAGTTATATATAGATCATGGTGATTGGGTCCCCCAACCTTCCCCTCCCCCTCCTGGTGTGGATACTCTCAACATTGGTCCCAAAGAGTTTAATCTCTCCTATATTCCCTGTGTATCCAGCTCTCAACTGTATCCATGTACATGCTCTGGCCTAGCCAGATTTGTGAGGTAGAATTAGGGTCATGATAGTGACAGAAAAAGCATTAAAGGGCCAGGGGAAAGCTGTATGATTTTATTCTTCATTTTTTGTGCTCTTTTTCTAGTGTTGATTCAGAAGTTCTGGATACTTGATCTATGGGAATCAACAATAAGGTGTCGGAGGAGGAGATTTTTCTAGTAACAGACCTTGACAAGGCAGTGGCAGTTGATATATTTGTGGTGAAGGTGTGGGTCTCTCGCCTTCTTTGCCTCATGAGAACCAAAGCACAGGTTTATTCATACAGTATTGCTCAGAGCCACTTTCCTCTGTGTGGCCTCATCCATCTGCAGTATTCTTCTCACCCTGTTTTCCTTGCTTTAGAGTTGTTACTTCACCCAAGTTCCAAATGGTTGTAATAACTGAAGCTAGTAAGTAGGCTTTTTCAGTTTCTAGGCCATCACTCTTCCTCCTCTATGTCACGTCTGGTCTTGACTCAATCGCCAGTGCCTCAAATGCTCTCTGGAGTCCTGCTGTACAAGTCTGTGTTTTCATTTGTTGTTAGTGGGTTAGTTCCTGTGAGAATAAGTGGGAACCTTTAATCATGTTCCCATCTTGATCTGCCTTTCTTAAAACATATTTTAAGGTGTTTTATAAAGCAATGGCACTCCCTTAAAAATAAAACTGTGCTCTAAACACAGATGTATCATATTTATGAATATTCACACATACATACAAACATGCATATGTATGTACATATGTACATACATACATTCATACATGCACACTCTAATCAAGATGGTGCCCTGGAGCTCTGCCTGTCAGCGTCTTTCCCTTCATACAGATCAATTCTTGAAGATGTCACAAAGAAAGTGGGAGGTCTACTCCAAATCATTCCATAGATAGAGTAGGAAATAAAGCCACAGAAATTAAGAGACTTACCCAGTGCTCATAATTAGCCAGGGGCCACGATTGAAATAGCACTGTTATGTTACTTCATGTATTGCATTTCCCCAGTTCTGTACACACATAGCGATATGCTTTTGGAATAGAGGTGATTTCAGTGATGCTGTTTCTAATCATCCAGCAGATACAGAAAGGAGGGGAGAATTTGAAGAATCCAAGACTCTCTCTTCCTAGGGGTCCTAGAGGAAACCTCCACACCTGACCCTCACTGGGTGCAAAGTACACATCTGTTGACTTGAAACAGAATACTGTGGTTTGAGGCCAGGGTCTCCAGGATCCCACAGTCCTCCAGTTTGAAACTGTCTCAACGATGCTTGGAATCTGAGTTGCTGTCTTCTCTAAGAATGTGCAACACTCGTGCAAGTGGGCTTGAAGCTCAGGCAGACAAGCCTCATATTGCTGGCATATTGCTCAGACAGCCTGATTCAGAACAACTTGCAGCATCTCTCAGAGGACCAGAGCAAAGGCTCCTGGGATTGGGATAGAGTCTGACATTTTCTTCCAGGTCTAAGGACGATGACTAGTTGGTTAGTCACATTTATATATTTTTTAACATGAAATTGCTGTTTGGAAATTTCCACTGAGATTCGGATTTTCCCGAGGCATTCTGAGTCAAGTCTCTTATTTCTCCATAAACCTACTGGTTCCCTTGAACTTTCTGTGTCCTAAATTGAATCTTCACAAGGCACGGATGCCTGCTGAAACTGTCATAGTGTGATAGAGATCATGACACTCATCAAACGACCCCTCTGTTCCTGGAATGGTGCAAGTGGTTAAACACTTCACAATTAACTTAAAAGGTGGCAGTACAACCCCTTCCAGAGGCACCATAGAAGAAATGCCTGAGTACCTGCTCTCAAAACAGGATAGCCTTGAAAACACTACAAAGCATATTTATAGCTAACATATAAGTGGTTACCATGAGCTGGGGTTGGCACAAGGGCAACTTATTTAAAAAAACACACAAATTATTTTATAATTCCTATAAAGAGAAAAATTGGTCAAGTGATGCCAGGCTGGTTATGATTTCTTTCCCAATCACATAACAGGTGGAAAGAATCATGCTTCTCTCCTCACTCCCCCTGCCCACAGCACACTGCACACACAAGAATTCTGAGTTCATTTTATTTTAGCTGTTCATATGTAGACAAGAAAATGAAGCCACAAAAATTAAGAGACTTATCGCATGCTCATAATTAGCCAGGGGGCCACAATAGTACAAGACAGAAATACCAAAAATCACCTTTTTCCTTTCAGTTAACAATAACTAAGAGACCATCCACCTCATGGGAGAAAGATAAGGTGTTCCACACCTGTAAAGAGGTACAGTCTTGGAAACCAACAAGGAGAGTTCTCTTCTGTTACTAATGCTTACTGTACATATTCCCCACATGACTCCGTGGGATCACTGGTGCTCAGAATCACATCTTCGAGTGTCTCTGATCTCGGAGAAGCAGCAGACAGAGTGTTCATTCTGGATCCACCCCTAGTGGGCATGTAGCTGGTAGAAACCACATCATTGAACAGATTTTTATTAAAAAATTTTTTTGCATTCATATCTTTACCTATCATCATGACTATTTTATTCATTAGGACGAATTTATTAGCTCCATAAATAATTTTGTTGGCATCCTGATATTTAATTTTAAAAGCCTTATGTATTAGTATCACTTTTTAATATAATTTTTAGTGTCTTTTCTTGAAAGTCCTCTGGTGACACAGTGGTTCAGGTCCTGGCTGCTAACTCACAGGTTGGTATTTCAATCGCACCAGCTGCTCAGTGAGAGAAAGATGTGGCAATATGTTTCCATAAAGATTTATGACTTGGAATCTGGGGAGGGGCGTTCTTCTCTCCTCTACAGTGTCATTGTCAGCTGAAACCTACTTGGACTCCAACAAGGTATATGTTACATCGAGGACGATAAATAAGAAAAATTGAATCTCTTAACATTACATATATTTTCACACACAAATAAGAATCATTTAGTAGAGATCTTATACCTGGCCTCATGACCACTGCCCTCTTGTTCTTGAATCTCTTTGTGCTAGAGACACTCTAAAGCAGTCATGACTCCAAGACATGGACGGAGATGTGATTTGAGAGACTGGACAATTTGATCTGTTCTTCCTCTCTGGAGCATGAGAGAAGGGACATGTTAAGATTCATAGTATCACAAATCAGTAATTATTCTTCTCTCCAGTCACACTTCTTCTTCATCTTTATAGGATATCTGTTTTTTCAACTGTATAGTGTGGGTGGTTTAGTGGGAGGGTCTTGCATATGAATGTCAGAAACATACCTAATGAAAACATGGTTAATGTTATGTTATGAGGAGTTATAAAATAATTCGACTGGCATATTATATTTTGGTTTGAATATTAAATATCATGGGTGAGGAGCTTATATTTCATTTTACTGGCAACAGATATCTACTAAAAATAAGATACTGGGATGCCTTTCCAGCTTATGTAATTTTGAGAAACAGCTTTGATTTGACTTTCTTGGATATTAATTTATTTGTTTTCAAAATGAGATATTTAGCTTTTTGATTTATGGGATTCTTCCCAAGACAAGAAAAATCTATAGCTTTGTGGTCATAATGAACATATAGGATCGAAATGTGTTCATTTATACAACACACATGAATTGTGTATTATATATCAAGCACTATGATAGCTATGATTGATAAAAGATAGTTTTAAAAAATCATTTTATTAGGGATTCATACAACTCTTATCCCTATCCATACATCCATCCATTGTGTCTAGAACATTTGTACATTTGTAGCCATCATCATTCTCAAAACATTTGCTTTCCATTTGAGCCCATGGGTATCTGCTTCTTCTTTTTACCCTTCCCTCCCTCATGAATCTTTGGTAATTTGTAAATTATTATTATTTTTCCATGTCTTATACTGTCTGATGTCTCCCTTCACCCACTTTTCTGTTGTGTGTCCTCCAGGGAGGGGGTTATATGTAGACCATTGTGATTGCTTGCTCCTTCCTCCCCCACCTTCCCCTTCCCTTCCTATACTCTCAGCATTGGTCCTGAGGCATTGATCTGTCCTGGGATTCCCTTGTGTTTCCAGCTCTTATCTGTACCAGTGTGCATCCTCTGGTCTAACCGGATTTGTAAGATAGAATTGGGATCATGGTAACAGTGGTACATGGGGGTGGAAGCATTAAAGAAGTAGAGGAAAGTATGTTTCGTTGTTGTTATACTGCACTCTGATCTCCTTGAGACCTTACTGTAAGGGGATGTTCAGTTGCCTACAGATGAGGTTTGGGTCTCCACTCCACACTTTCCCTCGTTCACAATGATATGATTTTTCATTCTTTGATGTCTGATACCTGATCCTATCGACACCTCATGATCACACATACTTCTTCCATATGGGTTTTTTTGCTTCTCAGCTAGATAGCCACTGGTTTATCTTCAAGCCTTTAAGATCCCAGATGCTATATCTTTTGATAGTTGGGCACCACTAGGTTTCTTCACCACACTTCCTTATGCACCTGCTTTGTCTTCAGTGATCGTGTTGGGAAGGTGGGCATCATGGAATGGCAGCTTAATAGAGCAAAGTGTACTTGCATTGAGAGAATACTTGAGTGCAGGCCCAATGCCCATCTTCTACTTTAATACTAAGCCTATCAATATATGCACATAGATCTACTCCCTATCATCATATAGAAATATATTTACATATGTACATGCTTGTATGTAGGCTTCTATAAATGCCCTTTGCCTCCCAGTTCTTTCCTCTATCTTCTTTTGCTTTCCTCTTGTCCCCTTACAATATTAGCCTCCATTTGGGTTTCAGTAATTCCTCTTAGTTATATTGCTCTTGATCCAGCCCTACCAGACCTCCTATGCCCTCCTTGCCATCGATTTTGAATGACTTGTTGTTCCCATGTCCCTGAGTTTGTTAACAACCACTTCCTTCCCCCTACCTCCTTCTCGCCCGTGTCCCCCTGGAACTGTCAGTCCTATTGTTTTCTTCTCCAGATTGTTTATCCTGCCTGTCTTATTTTGCTAGACCTGTAGAGACAATACTATTCACAAAAAATAAGACTGAGCCAAAAAGAAGGTTTTAATCCTCAAGCACTTCTCGTTTGATGCAGAGGACAAACAAGTAAAGAGACAGTGATAATGCAGTGGAATACATGCTGCACTAGGGATGTCTATTGAATATACGTGGAGAACTTGGGAATTTATTTAACCCACTTTGAGGAAGGAAGAATTTAGCAATTTGGGAAGTAGTATTAAATGTATACAGGACTGAGACTAGGATGAGGCAAGGGAGGTACAAATTTAAGGACTTACTCTCAAGGCCATGCAAGTACACTTACCCTAATCCCTTGGATTTGAGTATTGTGATAGGTTTTGTGTCAGTTTGGCTGGCCAAGGTTCTTAGCAGCCTGACACTTAAGATTAACCAATCCCCCATAACATGATACAACCATGGTATCAGCTGCATGATGGGATCTACTATGAGGATCCAATCTGTTGTTAGAAGATTAAAGGGTGACTCGATCCTTTACTAAGACCATAGCTTTGCATGGACGTTTCCTTAGACATGGCTTGCGTCCACTAAGAGTGGGCCCTGTGGAAAGCTTAGAGGAGCCCTGGTGGCATCATGGGTTACAGATTGAGCTTCAAACCACACGATCAACAGTCGGAAAACACCAGTCACTTTGTAGGAGGGCGATGAGGCTTTCTACACCTATAAAGAGTCCAAGTTTCAGAAACCCACAGGGTCAGGTCTACTCTGCCCTGTCGTGTCACTACAAATCAGAGGGAACTCAAGGACTGATTTCGAATATCCACTCAGAGTGTGGATTAGAGAAAAAGAATTAGGGAAAAATTCCTGAGGGAAGAAAGACTACTTAGGTCAAAACAGAGTTGATGATGAAGAAGATTAAACCAAACAGGTTCTAGAGAAGTTTCAGAATTAGAGCTGATCGAACAAATTGAGTACTAGAAAGAGAGAGAAATAGAGGGCTCATTCATGATTTCTGGTTTGAGCTGGTAGTCAATAACAGTGCTGAGCACTGAAATTTGAATCATGCTACCAGAAATACAGTGGAAGGGGAAATGGTGTGCTCATTCTTTGAAAATTTGAACATTAGCATTCCAGTCTCCTTACCTGGAAGATGAGGGTAATAATAGCTCTTGCTGCAAGAGGCTGACATGAGAAGCTAATGACAATTTGTAAAGGATATACAGCATATTTCTGACAGATGGTAAGGGCTCAGCGAATACCAACACTTGGGATGATTAGTTATAATGATTTAGAATACAGCTATGGGCACGAAATAATCACTCATAGATGTAATGTGGTTGATTATCTTAGATAATTAATAGCAGCTGAAACAATACAGTAAAGCAACTTTGTATTTCATCAACAGACACTTCAATATAAACAGTGCTCTGGATTCTGTCTACCTGATTCTATATAGAACGATGTTGGGTTCGTGTTCAGTGCCATAGAGTTGGTTCTGAGTCACAGTGACCCTTTGTACTACCGAGCGCAGCATCGTCCTCTCCTGCACCATCACCGCAGTGCGGTCACGCGCTAACCCACTGCTGCAGCCACTGTGCCCGTATATCTTGTTGAAGATCCTGCACTCTTCCTCCTACCTCTTCACAGTCCCGGTCTCTCCTGACAACATGTTCACAGCACATAAGACAGTGTTCTCACGTTCTCACGCCATTCTCTATAAGAAGCAGCCCTGGTGGCCCTATCCAGCAAATGCTGGATAGGTAAATGTTGGATTGCTAACTGAAAAGTCAGCTGCTCAAATCCACCAGCGATTCCTTCAGAGAAAGATGAGTCTATCTGCTCCTTTATAGATTTATAGCATGGGAAACAATCTATAGGGTCACTGAGTTAAAGTTTATTCGATGGCAGTGGGTATACACTATATAAAAATGAATTTTATTTATTTTATGAATTTGATTCCAAACATTATAAATATGAAATTAAGAAAAGTCTCGAGTAATATTACTTTTGCTTGACTGAGGTGGCTATGATTAATTCTGGCAAATGAATAGCTATTTTGACATTCAATCTAATATAGTCTATTGTATAAATATGTCTTTCCCAGAGCAGAAGTGTCTCAAAAAGCTAAGCAAAGAATATAAATAAATAGGAACATCTGGTAGGGGAACTGAAGCAGATGTGCAGATTGAAGTACATCAAAGAAAAGACCATTATTATCTTGGTGACTGGCTAGTGTTCCATAATGTAAACGATTTATAGAAATAGCAATTAATCGTCCCGAGGCATCGGAAAAGATGTCTTAAAAGCAAGACATATTATCATAACAATAGATGATTACCATGTATACAATTAATGCCTTCCTTGATAAAGGGCATCAATGGAAGATTGATTTAAGACACAGAAATACCAGGCATTTGGTTCTGTCTACTGGAGAATGGTTTCCGTAAGTGTGGAGGTAAGAGTTTCTTTCTGAGGTTTGCTCACATAGCTTTGCACATACTGGATAGATTATTATTCCTGTATTGATAGGTTACATGTGCTGACTGACTGACATGTTTAGTACCATTGTTTACATATAAGTATCTGTCCAGGGCACTGTTTAGCTGGAATAATCAGGTGAGATGCCACCTTTTTAACAGAAGGAGAATTGCAATAGTCTTATTCTAAGAATAATTCTGCATGAGTTCTGTTTGAGGTCATGTGAAAGGTTGAAGTTAGAGCACTGGGCAGAATAATGCCAGTACGTTGGATTTAGTTGTAATTAATCTAAACACAATAATTACTTTATTTAGACATGTGGCAAGGCAGAAAGTGATAGTGTGTCTGTTGCTGCAAGCAGTTTCTCTAATGACTTTCATAGGTTCATTCTTTCTGAAATACTTACAGGCAAGCTCAACAACAAATATGCATGTGTCATTTCTCTTCACAATTTTAAAGGTGACAAAAAGCAAAAGCCACAAACACTAGGTGAACTGAGAATGACCTTATGCACATTGAGAATTTGTAGCATAAAAATAAAAAAAAGAATTAGTTCTTCTATGGGAATGCGACAAGGTCAATATCATGGGATCAACAAAAAGAGTCTAAAACACAGACCAGTCTTTCAAATGTCATTGTCTTCCTGGGAAATCAAGCACAGTTCTAGGAAATGTTAAATACTGGAGTTATAACCCGAGTGTTTCTGGAGTGCCAAGAGACACAATGCAGTCCACAAAGGAAACCTCATAAAATTAACCCCACAAAGCAATATAATACAAAACCTTTCCCAAAATATCTCTTGAACACATAGCAAAGGAAGAAAATTTTAAAAGCAGAAAACATTATAAAGTTCTTTACTCATCTCTCTTTACCAAACTCTGGATCAGTATTTCCCAAAGTGGGTGATACTGGACGAGGCAATCAAACAATCTGGGTTGGAGGCCTTCACTTTACCCTAGATTATGGACTACGGAACCAAAGTTTTTCATTGCCAAGGTGTCATTGAGTAATTTTTTTCCCCTTTTACCTGAAAAGTGGATGGTGGACCAAATATATTTGGGAACATATGTATACACTAGACTATTTAGCTGTCCTGTTTAATTTGTCATTAGTCCTTTTTTCTCACCCCTCCATTTTTCAAGCACTATTAGAATCTTTCCTCTAACTGTCAGAATATGACCATGCTTTTCCATAGTTAGCATGACTTTCTCTCATTCCCTTCTGCATCTTGAACTGCCACTCTGTGCGGCACAAGTGCTCCACAAGTCAAAGCAAGGCCATTAGTGATATTCTCCTGAAAGGAAGAGGAGCTATTGTAAATAATGAGGGTTTTTTTGATCACCCTCATCTCGAAGAAAATGTTCTAAAATTGATTGTGGTGATAATTGCCCAATTCTTCCTGATCTGATTGAACTATAGGATTGTACAAAATGTGGCTTATATGTCAGCAAAACTACTTTTTTTGCAGGGGGGGGCATCACTGCCCTCTGGTGGAAGTGGGAGACCCAACCTTGCTCCTGGAGAGCTGCTGCTGGATTTGAACCGCCAAACCAATGGGCTGCAGCCCCATGCACAACCACTACACCACTGGGGCTCAGCCAAAACTACTTTTTTTGGGGCATCACTGCTCTCCGGTGGTGGGAGTAGGAGGCCCAGCTCCACTGCTGGAATTGAACCTCCGTTCCAGTGGGCCGCAGTTCCGCGCACAACCACTACGCCACCGGGGCTCAGCCCTAAAACTACTTTTTTAAGGAAAAGAAATACTACAAAACCTTTGGAGTAGCTAGTAAATGATTATACTGGGCTGAAAGTAAGAAAAACTTTGTTTTTCTTCCACTAGTGAAACTAAGAGAAAAATTGATGGAGCACTTGGAACTCGGATCAAGGAAGAGAAACAAAACTTAGAGATTTTGTAGGTAATCAAGTGTCATAAAAATGTATTCTAAGCATTATAAGTGTAAGTTGCCTGAAGAATTCTAAAATCTTTTGAAATATACAGTCGTATGAAATAAGCATTGGTGAAATCAGTATCAAATCTGTATTCTGAGGAAGATCCTAATTCTTCTGAGACATACTCTATAACAGAACTTTCTGGATGACCACAATAAAAAACACACATTCAAATTGCACACATGCACTTGTGTGCACACACAGGTTCACATATATGTACATATGTACATGACATATAGGGTTGTAAAGTAGTACTTAACCTTTATATTTGTGATGCATCACTGATTTCTACTTTAATTTTTGGAAAACAATGCTGATTTCAAAAGCGCTAATTAGATTTGTTATTAGCCTCTAATAAATGGAGATTAGGAGTAAGAGGGAAAGAAAGCTGCTTTGGAACAAAGATCAAACTCTAACCAAACCAGAACCAAATTATCCCCAAACAAACAGATAAAAGGGGATCAAACAGTGACTGCAAGCATATAAATTCGCCTGGACATAACAGTTGGCCTGTGGCTAAATTTATATAGGATATGACCTTGAGTTATTAGTTTCCTTAAGTTTGCTTACAACCCATGTAGGGCAGAAGAAAATGCTGTCCTGTCTTCCACTATCTTCAAGATTGGTGATAGTATCTTATGCTGTTATTGGTAGTTGTCAGAGAATTGATACTGCCTTATGACATTTTCATGTTTTACAGAGTAGGATTTTTCTATAAAGTTTCCTTGGCCAAACCCTGGAAGCAGATGGCAGGGTCATATCTGAACTACTGTTGATTACACTCAAACCACACTCTACATTACCTGCTGAGGGACATTAGAGGCTCTTATAAGGACATTTAAACAGTCTTCAATATAGAAAAAAAATAGCAGCAAAAGAATAAGTGCAAAATAAAATGAATTTTTTGTGTGTGTGGGTCAAGTTAGGGTAGCTTGTTCAAATTTGACCTGCGGTTACTTGGTTTGCCACTTACATTCCAGACTCTAAAGGATAGGATGAATGTTCTGTAAGAAGTTTTAAACACATTGCAATTGTCTTCAATGTAAGACTTTCCTTTGAGTTTAGTCACTGACTTTTCTCATTTACATTCAATTTCAACCCTCTGTGAGAATAATTTTATGAACAGTCAGTTTTCCCAATGAGCAGAGAATTTTTGCTTTTTAGTAAAGCAGAAAATGACTTCAGTGTGAGAGAGACAGAAATCAATTTTCCCAGTTAAAATGGCTATTGCTGTTGGGAATCAGGGTGTCATCTCCAGCCCAGAGGGACCCTATGATGGAGACACTGCCTGTCCCTGCCCCAGGCTCACCACGCTTTCTAGTCTGGAGCTAGTAGTGGCATTCTGCCATAGCCCCAGGTTCAGCATTACCCATTCCTAATATTTTGTTGAGTTTGGCAGACCTGTTGTTAAAGTGGGGTTTGTAATCAGGGTTCTCATTAAGTAGGGCAGCTACTTAATGTGCAGTCACAAATTTATGTTCCTTACTCTTTTAAGTTGTTCTTCTACTTATTTATTAATTTTCAAATTTTATTATTATTTTTAAATAAATCACATTATTGGGGGCTTATAACTTTATACGGCTCTTTTAACAAGCCATACGTCAATTGTATCAAGTATACTTGTACATAGGTCGCCATTATTCTTTTCAAAGCTTTTTCTTCCTCCTTGAGTCCTTGGTATCAGTTCCTCTTTTTTCCCCTTGATCTACCTCACTCTCCTACCATGAGAACCCTTAATAAATGGTAGCGTATTATTATCTTCATATCTCTGTGGTTCCCCTTCATTGAGTTACTATTGTTAATCCCCACCTTCTGCATCCCTTCATATCACTACTCCCATTACTGTTCCTGAGGGGTTCATCTGCCCTGGAGAGCTCTTATCTCTACCAGTGTACGTGCTCTGGTTCAGCCTGAGTTGTAAGGTACAACTGGGTCATGCCAGTGGGGGTGAAGGAGGAAGCATGCATCCTTCCTTCATTTTTAAAAATGTGAATCCATGGAACAGCTTATTCTAAGTGCCCATCTTAATGTTCACTTTATCCATAGGTATAAAATATTGGATAGATCTAGAATTATAATATTTATTTATTCATTTCATAAAACTCATTATACTTTTGAAGAAATAGTACATTTTTATTTCCTGTGTTTGTTACTTCTGTAAACAAACATAAAGAGGAAAGCTGCCAAACTACCAGAGGGTGATACACAGCCATTCACTTCAGCTTTTGCAGTGCCCCAAATTCCCATGAGATATTTTGATTGAGTTATGCAATTTTAGAAGGTGGTCAGAAGGCTAAATACTGTCAGAACAATTGTTGTAACTTCAGCATAAGTGGAAAGGGTTTTTTAAAAGATGAGCATAATATATTCAAAGTCACCTGTTTCTAATGTATCAAAATCAATGAGTATAGTCTAAATGGTCTACTCTAAAAGAATGGAATCCTCCTACAGCTGAAAGATGCTTGAATAAAAGTGAAAAATATTGCAAGTAAGGATGCCAATAAAGAACAATATGGAAACATCTTAAAAACAAAACAGTTCTGGGTTGAGCCCCGATGGTGTAGAGATTGAGTGTGGGACTGCAGCCCACTGGCTTGGCAGTTCAAATCCAGCAGCAGCAAGGCTGGGCTTCCCACTCCCACCAGAAGGCACTGATGCCCTCCGAGAAAAACAAAACAAAACCAGTTCTATTGCTTTTGTCAGGTATTATTTAATATTTTCCCATTAAGACTTTAATAGTATTTCTTTTAACTTCTTGGTGTATTTCTTTTATTGTTCTTATTTAAGTATTGACCATCAAATAATAAGCTATGTTTGAATGTATCTCTCTTTTTGATACTCATAATAGCCATTAGAGCAATGGGTCAGCTGTGTGAATTATTTGAATCCCATCACTGACTTGAGCACATGGGTGCAGCCACCGTGTCGATCTCTCTCCTCACGGGCTTTCCTCTTTTTCACTGCCCACCTCCTTGACCAAACACGATGTCCTGGTCTCTCCTGACAACATATCCAAAGTATGTAAGACCAAGTCTCACCATCCTTTCCTCTAAAGAGCACTCTGGCTAAACTTCTCCCACAACAGATCTGTCTATTCTTTTATGGGACCCATGTTACTTTAGATATCTTCTCCAGTGACATAATTCAAATGCATGGTTTCTTCATCACTCTTCTTTACTCGCTGTATAACTTTCCTCTGCCCAGGAGGTCATCAAAAATACTGTGGCTTGTGTCAGGCATACCCTAGTCCTCAAAGTAACATCCTTACTTTTCAATACCCCAACAAGGTCTTGTGCAGCTTATTTACCCAACATCACACATCTTTAGATCTCTCAACTGCTGCTTCTAGGAGCATTGATTGTGGATCCAAGTAAGACAAAATCCCTGATCATTTCAACCTTTTCTCCACATCTAATTATGTTACCTATTGGTCCAAGTGTGAGGATTTCGGTCTTCTTGACATTGAGTTGCAGCCCATACTGAAGGCTGAGATCCTGAATCTTCACCACAAGAGCTTCAAGTCCTCCTCCCTTTCATCAAGCAAAGGGGGTGTCCTCTGCATACCACAGGCTTTTAGTAAGCCTTCCACCAATCCTGCTGTCAATTCCTCCTTCATATCACCCAGCTTTTCTGATTCTTTGCTCAGCATCCAAATTGAATAAATATGGCGAGATGATACAATCCGAATGCATGCCTTTCCTGACTTTAAATAATGAAACATTCTTTTGTTCTGTTCCCACAACTGTCTCTTGATCTATGTGGAAGTTCCACATAAGCACAATGAAGAGTTTGGATTTCCCACTTTTTTTCCCTCAAGGCTATTCATAGTTTGTTATGATCCATACAGTCAAATACCTTAGCATAACAATAAACACAAGTAAACATATTTATGGTATTCGAGTTGGATCCAAGGTCCATCTGACATCAGCAAGAAATCCCTTCTTTCACATGTTTTCTGAATCCAGCTCCCTATCCCTGCAATGACAAGGATTATCTTCAGCAAAGTCTTTACTTGCACATGGTATCAATCATAATTTGAGGCTTGGGTTGAGTCACGATTTGGGGGGATAGGTACAAATATGAGTCTCTTCTATTCAGTTAGCTAAGCAGCTGTCTTCCAAATTTCCTGGTTAAACAAGTAAGTGTGACCACCACTGATAATTTTACTATTTAAAGTGTATAACTATTGTGGTTACTGTTATTATTATTTTATAAAAAGATGTAAACATATGTGAAGTACCAATGGTTAATTCTCCCTCCCCCCATTTGGATATGAAAATACTTTTTGTTCTTTTTTATCTTCATTTAGGGCTAGGCGCAGTCTTAAATTCCCCTCTCACATTCTACACATACTCCCAGAGACTGGTTTTTATTTTGCACAGAAATAAATTTTAGTTAAAATAATTTCCACACCTACTTTGTTTAGTTAAAGAAGAGCTACGAAACATTAAATTTAATTTATGAAGCCTTCTATTTGTGTTCCAGTCCTCTGCACACTCACACTGGGTTAATGCTGTTTTTCTATATGCCAGTGACATTGGAGTTTCTGGCAAAAGGCAATATGTCATCAATTATCACCTGTCAGGCAATGACTTTTAAGATCCTGCCAGATATTTTGGAAATGCTGCTGAGCTCAACTGAGAAAGGAAAGCTCCCTGTGAAACTGGTTGGGTCCTCATCCTTAAATCTTTTATTCAAATGAGTTTGGAAAACGTTCAGCTCAGGCATGTGGAACAGAGTCCAGGAACCTGCATCTTAAATACAGAATTTCTGCTCTTTCAAAACTGGTACACGAGTACACTGGTTGCTTAGACAAGAGAAGATAATAAAAGTTAATAATTTTTTTCTCCACAGGGAAGCAGGAATCTTACACGCTCCAGCTATAGACTGACACTACATTTTCTCTCATTTGATGCTTGTTTTGATTTCCACCTCACCAAAGGAAAATTGGCATTGCTTCCTAAGAGTTCAGTGGTGTGTTTACTTAATTTTTTTCTGGAAGAAAATATAAATCAGGCAGAGAAAAACCACTGATGTTCAAAAATGATTTTCTAGGCATATATACTGTTTCATTATCAAAAGATTATCTGATCATTTTTTAATCAGCTTTTCTTCTGTTTAATTAGTTGTTGGAACATATCTCTATATCTCTGTGACCCATTTACTTGACTCTTAATTATTTCTAGTTGCAGAAGGAAGTTCTATTATTGAGATCTCCCAAATCTCTTTGGATTTCCCAGAGTAGAGAAAGTCCATAACTTTCAGTTATGGAGTCTGATCCACATGCATCAGCATCCATCCTTTCAGCCTCCTACTCTCATTTCTGCTTGTTTTCCAAGTATCCAGACAGAACCCCACTGTACATGATGTCGTTGGGGAGAGCCACTGATAGTAAACGGAAGTGGACTATGTAGAGAAACCATATATTCTGCTACTTGATGAGAAGATTTGAACTTCTGTTCAACCCCAAAATGTGCCTCTAGTTGAAGCTCTGGAGACTCCTGTGTTTAAGCACAGTCCTAATAATAGCTGACTGTCTTACATACAGTCCACGTTAAATTAATGCTTGTCAGGAAATAATGCTCTTTCTGGACAATCATCGATATTGGTAAATAACTTAATGTCACTTTCTTTCGGTTTTAATAATCTACAGTGAGTTTCCCAAGAAGGACTTTATTGATGATGCTGCAGCATCATATTGCTGGGTAGCTTCTCTGAAAAATGATGTGTCTTTACAAGACAGTACTGATCCAGGTGTCAGATGATCCCTTCCATTTTTTCACGCAGTTATTTATGTCCCTTCTTGGATTCTTTGGATTGTGATAAGGAAAGAGGCTTTCTTTAACCTCCAGGGGGCAGTCCCACACAAGTTGTTAAGAGGCTAGCATGCACTTGTTGGGAGAAAGAGGTTAGAATTCCTGCCCCTGGCTCAGTTAGCAGGCACCTGTGTTGAGCTGACATAAAATACACAGCATCTTACAGGCGTAGGGCAGAAAAGAGGGTGGAGCAGAAGTAAGCTATCTTTATTGGGGCTAAACAAAGTTTTTACAAGCCCAGAGTCCTAATTCTGATGCAGTCTAGAAAGTTGCGAGAGTTTATGTCCACACAGTGACTGCCATGGAGTGAGGACTTGAAAACAAACATTTCTCAGGGCACAAAAAGCACGTACATCCACATTTGTGTGTTTGTGTTATGAAAAGTACAAGATTGGAAGAATTACTAAACAATATTTGATATTCATTATCAAGCCCCTGAACTGTCAGTGAAGATCAAAGTTACTCACTGGCAAATTGTAGAAAGCATAGGAGTCATTGAACCTCTGGATTGGTCATTTGGAGTTCTAGATGCCCTCCTTCTTCATTGGGATCTGTATCAGAAAGGCTCCTCTAGTGATACAACAACAAGTTAAAGTAGATTACATTCCAGGCACATTTATTACATGGGTTTAGTGGGATTTCAAAAGGGGCTGATGAGTCCTTTGAACTTTCAATTAGCTGGTCTTTTAGCAGAGTACATAAGACTATGAAGGAAGCACTAAACTCTCTGCATCCTTTGATTCTCTCGTAGAGAAAAAGATGGTTGCAGGGTCAAGAAAAGCCTGTTTTCTGGTATGGCTTCGAAGGAAAAGAGAAGATTTTCATTTCCTTCTGGTTTTTGAAGTGCCCTGTTCCCAGATGTGCGAAGAAATCTCCAGCTGAATAGCAAAATGATGACTCTTCCTTACTCATCAACCAGTGTTAACAGTAAACTCTCTCCATTTGGTGCTGTTAGTTTGGCGTGAAATAGAAGTAAATTGATCAGAATTCCCTGTTTCCACTGCTGTGAGGAGCGGGTCTCGGACTGTGACTCAAGTCCATGTGAACCGGTCATTGGGAGGTTCATGTGAACATGGACACACACATGCACAAGCTATACATGCACACATAAAGTGGCTAGAGTGGCGTCACCAGATATTCAGCTGAGGGGAAACACCTGATTGAATTTTCTCCAAGGTTGCTTCTTATTTTGCACAGCTGTAAATCTAGAGTGCCCACAGGCTTGACTTGGGCATAATTTCCTGTTAGGTTATCATATTGATATAAATCTTAAGTGAAGAATAAGATCAACTTTGTAAGACACGTGAAAAAATTCTCCCACAGCTCTACAGTCACACATACACACAGTGAACATTTTGCACAGAAATGCATTCCTAGGTGATTCAAATGGTTGACACCCTTGGCTGCTTCTCTCTATTTCAAACGTATTCTTCTGTCTCTACGTGTCCTCCAATTGCACAGGTTACTACAACCCATTGTTCTTATTCTTATTTTTACTGCCAGTCCTCCTCCTTCATCTCTTTCTTTTCCTCTTGACTCTGGTGCCTTGGTTCATGATTATAATCACAACCTTGGGCACACCCTTGTCTTCCTTGTGTTCGCCTCCAACATAGTCCTCTAGCAAATCCACGTTTTTGATTAATCCCAAATCACTGCCTATATTCCACATACAACCGTAGAGAGGGGCCTCCTTGTATGATAGGAGTCCCCCCCCCTTTTCCAGTGTGCCCCGCGTGCTGTGGCGCTGTGCAGGTATTCTCCTCTCCCTCCCTTCCCTTCTCTCTTCGAGATGAGCATTTTCCCTCTTGGAGTTTCTCCAGAGCTCTTCAACCTTCCTTTCACTTCCTGACATGGCTTCTTACTTCACAGAGGTAATAGAAACTAACTTCAGATGCACAGACCTGCAACTATATCTATGAAACTGGGCACACGTATCTCCTAATTTTCTTCCTTCTGGCCTCTCGTTATGAATGTGGTTAAACCTCATACATAGGCACGGGAGCTCTCGACCCACAGTTTCTGTTTTGCAGTCACTTCTCTCTTATTCCTACACTGTAAGTTCCCTCTTCCCCTCTTTCCTGGACTGTTTGCACTAGCATAAAAATAAGCATTGTATACTATTATTTATTTATTTTTTTACTATTACTTTTTTAATGCATACCTTTGACTTAGCATTTCCTTCCAACTCTGCTCCTTTTAATCAACTCCCCCCCCCTGCCCCAGGAGATTTCCCATTTTCTGTTTCCACCAAGGAACCCTGATGAAGTAGCGAGTTGCCCGCTGGGCTTCTTATGACAGGCCAGCAGGGGAGGCTTTCTGCTCCTGTATGACTTTAAAGCCTCAGAAAGCAAGCCACTGTTGACTCTGTTCCATAGGGAGACTCTGAGTTGGAACCAACCTGACGACAGTGAGTTTGCTTTGTTTGGTCATTCTCACCTCTCCTCCTCTCAGCCTTCTCTAGTCAACCCCAAAGGAACCTACAGACTCACCATGTTCTCCAAACAGCCTTTCTGATTCATCGGGAACCTCACCTTGTCAAATGAAGTGGGTCCTTCTTTGTCCTCATCTGACCTGATGAATCTTTGTCAAATATTTCCTTGCTTTTGTTTCTGGGACACTTCCTTGTTTTCTTTCATTGCATTTATTACTCCTTGTAATTTTATATTAACACTTGTTTCCCATACTTTCATTTAAAATACTTTTATTGGTTGACAATTCCCGTAGTACACACTTAATTGTTCTATCATGTTAAAGAGTTGTGCCATCACCAAGACAAACAATTTTAGAACATTTTATTCTTCCTTGTATTTATTTTCTTTTTTTAGCTCCCCATCTTCATCCAACCTCCCTCTCTTGTGTGGCTCCTAGGAAATGATTGATTCAGTTGCTTTCTCCATAGATTTATCTATCCTGGGTTTTACATACAAGGAAAACAAGAAAAATCAAAAAGGGTAACCCAATAACAATGACAAAATAAGACAGAGAAGACCCTGAACAAAAAGGACAGACAATATTAAAAACTGGAACAAAATTAAAATAGGTCAAATGGAAGACCAAATGATTAGGTGTTACATCTTAATCTAACTATAACTGCTATAATTTAGTTTATACAACACTCTGTCCGATAGCAGTGCTGTTCACATCCATGGACTATAGTCAGAAGGGATTCACCAGAAGCTTAATCTCTGTGTGGACTCTGCAAATTTATTTGGGACTTCTATTTTCATACAGAGCCTTTGGTAAACAGAGTGTACAACATTTAAGTTCTGGTAACATCCCCTCCTCCATATGTGGACTTTGATATTTAAAATTCTTGGCTCACACAGACTGGTTCACTTCTTCCATGTTGATTTACTTAATGCCTCACTTAGATAGCTGCTTTTTTTTTTTTAAGACAAGTCTTTAAGACCCAAGATGATACTCTTTCTGGATGCTTGGGCACCATTTAATTTATTCACCACACTTTTTTATAGCACTTTCATCTTCAGTGATCTCTTCATGAGGGTGAATAGCGAGTAGGTCCATGGGAGCACTCTTTTTTTTTTTTTTAACTCTTTCTTTCCGGGCACTCCTTTTCTATGAGATTTGCTTGTCATCCACATTTTGCTGTGGTGCAAATGTTAACATGCTCATCAGAAAACAGTAAGGATGGTAATTCAAGTTCACCCTGAGACATATCAAAAGAAAATCTTGCTAGTGAAATTCTGAAAAATTAGTCACAAAAACACCATGGAGTACACATGGGCTCTGAACATGAATGGGACCTCCATGAGTCAAAATGAACTCCATGGCAACTGGTTTCATATATTAGGGTTCCTCAGGACCTTGTCCTTATATTTTTTCTCTGATAGCACTTAATCTCTGGACATTGAATCAACTTAGTGCCATTCAAATGCCATCTTCATACCCACATTTATAGCTTTAACCCCGACTTTCCTCCGCAATTCCAGACTTTCTATTTAGATGTTAATAAGCATCGTCTTACTCAAAACAGAATTCTTAATATTTTTACACCCCTAATATCTCATCCTCTCTTATTCTCCCTAATTTCATAAATGTCTTCCAATTTCTGAAGGCAAAAATTTAGGACCGTACTTATTCTGCTAACACCACATACTGAATCCAAAGAAATCCTTGATCCTTGTTTCAAAGATGCCTAAAATTAAATCAAACTTCAGCACCTTCATGTAACCCTTTTTGGTTATCATCATTTCATTCTTTAGTTCATGGCACCATTCCAGTTTGCTCTGCTACCATCATTACCCTTGGAAACAATCCCTTCTCTGTGTGTACCAGCGATCCCTTCTCTGGGTGTCCCGTTGTCCTCTCACTCAACCTGACTCTGTCTTCACAGGGCCCCAAACCATCGGACTCTTTATGGGCTGAATGGAGATGCTGGGTGACGCAAATGGTCAAGGTTCTTGGCAACTACTCCAAATCGGGGAGGTTCATGTCAATCTTTAGAGGCACACAAAAGAGGTCTGGTACTCTGTTTCCAAAAACTAGCTACTGGAAATGCTATGGTACAAAGTTTTAGTCTGATAGCTATGTGGTCATCATGTGTCAGAGTCAACTAGCCAGCTACTGACTTAGGAGTTGCTGTCAGATGGTTTGCAATTATTTCATGTTCATCAAGTGGTTCTGTGAAAGAAAGGTCTGGTAATCTGACTCTGTAAAAGTTACAGCCCAGAGAGCTACACAGAGCAGTTCTACAAGGGGATATGAAGGGATCCTTTGAGTTGGGATGGACTCAAGGGCAACCAATTCAGTTTGGGGTCTTTTAGGGATGAGCTAAATGTTTAACACACTCAGTTGCCAAAGAGCAGGCTGGAGACTCAAGTCCACTTAGAGATGACTCAGAAGAAAGACTTGACGATCAGCTTATGAACATCAGTCCTTACACACCCTATGGAGCACAGTTATACCTGGACAACATCATGCGTTGGCATCAATTCAAAGGTTCTGTGTCAACCTCATGATTTTCCTTAAGCTTGAGCCCATTGTTGCTGCCTCTGTGTCAAATCATCTTGTTGAGAGCCTTCCTCTTTCTCTGAGACCTTTTGTTTTACCAAGCACGATATCCTTTCCCAGCAACTGGTTTCTCCTGACAACATGTCCAAAGTACATGAGACTAAGTCGGGCCATCCTTGCCTCTCAGGAATATTCTGGTTGTACTTCTTCCAAGACAGATTTGTTTGTTCTCTTGGCAGGGTATGGTACTTTCAATAGTCTTCACCAGCACCATAATTCAAATGCATGTTTGTCTTTGGTCTTTATTCAATTCCCAACTGTCACATGAGGATGAGACAATTGAAAATACCAAGGTTTGGGTCAGGCACACCTTAGTCCTCAAAGTAACACCCTTGTTTTGCAATCTTTTAAAAGAGGTCTTGTCCAACACATTTATCCAGTGCAACATGTCTTCTGATCCCTTGAGACCTGTTTTCATGATGTTGACTTTTAGGGGTTCGATTTCATTCTTGATGATTCCAGGTTTTCATTTTTGATGATTCCAGTTATGCTAGATTTATACTTCATATATTCTGTCAACTATTAGAAGATATTTGAACCTCTTTCTTTTAAGTTGTGCCTCATCAGCAAATAAAGGTCACAAAGGCTTTATTGTTATTGACTTTACTCCATTAACAACGCAGCTTATCCTCAGTAAGATTTTATGACCCTTGACTGGAGGGGATCATCTTCTGGCACTATTCTACTTGTATTCACGAGGCTTTCAGTAACTGACAATATTTTGATATTATCCATTAGCTTTCATTGACTGATTTCTTTGAAGTGGACAGCCTATTCCTTCTTTGTATCTTTTTCTTAGTATGGAAGTTTGGCTGACACCTATTCACTTTGTGTCACCATACTGGTATTTGAAATATCAGCAGCATAGCTTTCAGCATCACAAGAATCAACAAGCTACCACAGTCCAACGAGATGACAGACAAGTGGTGGAGGGTCAGCTTGAGTCAGTATCAACTCATTGACAGTGGGCTTGAGGACATTTTTTCTGTTATGAATTTCAAATAATTCAAAGGATAGGTAGAAGAATTGATGTATGTTTCTGTTAGAGATATTTGAGAAATTAATCCTTCTTTATTTAACTCAGATGGATTAAAGAAATATCTTCAGTATCGTTTTATCTATTTAATGATTGTTAAGAATTTTGTTGCATAGGAAAATATCCCCTTAAAAAAGTTTTGTAAAAGCATTATTTGGGGAAGTAAAGGAGACATAGAGTGTTCTCTACCAGAGGAACTCCTCCACTGTTAACACTGATGTTAATAACAAGGAATCTTTATCTGCTAACAAAGTTCAGAAATAAGATTAAACCTAATGACAGATGAGAAAACAACCAAAAATATTTAGACCTTCATTTATTCAAAAAAAGGAAAAATAAATACTAAGTGACATATTCTGGAAGTCATTTTGGTCCTTAAAATTCTCTATGTTCTAATTTTTCATGGAGTTTGGAGGCTGTGGTAGAGAGATGCTGGGTTCTACTAGATCTGGAAGAAGATAGGTTAATGAGAAGCAGATGATGATCTGAGAATTGGGGAGGCACAGGTAAATACAAGTAAGATCAAAACAATACTAATAAAGCACATGTCACTGTATCAGATTCCCCAACATGCAAGGTAATAATGAGCTTACTGATCGATATGTAGTGAACAATTACATTTCCCCCAACCATATTAAATAGCCTATGGATGGCTGATATCTGACTCTGTCCAACTCCCCTGCACTTCCCTATAGAGTCAAAGTCTCTTTTCAAATTTGCAATCTCTTACAGTATCTAGTAATGGAGGTAAGCAGAGATTGTAGTGAAAAATTGCACATGCGCTTCACTGCTTATGAATCTATAGTGAAAAGTCTTATAGGTTATGGTGAAACAGATTACCAAGTAAACACAGGTAAGCCAATGGCCATTAGGCTTATTGCACAATCTGCCCCTGACATTATTTTGCAAATCATTGTCAACTCTGAAAATATCCTTAGAACAGAAATAAAGAAAATATGGTGCTCCAGACATTCAATAGCTGGACACCATAATTTCTTCTACTCTGTTTGCCTCTGTATCCACTTGTCTTCAGTGATATCGGGAATCAATTGGTCCATTGATTTTGATTTCTGTTCTTTGATGCCTGATACCTGATTGTTTCAGCACCTCATGATCACACAGGCAAGTGAGCTTCTTTTATGGTGGGTTTTGTTGCTCCTGAGCTAGATGGCTGCTTGTTTATGCTCAAGCCTTTAAGACCCCAGTTGCTGTATCTTTTGATAGCTGAGTACAGAAACAGCAAAGCCCACATGGTAGAAGCACACCAGCATGTGTGATCAAGAGGGGCCATAGGGAGCAGGTATTGAGCATCAAAGAACAAGAATCACATCATCACGAATGAAGGGGAGAGCAGAGTGGGTACCTAAGGCCCACTGGTGGGTAATTGGTCACCCCTTTACAGGGGAGCCACGGGGAGGAGACAGACCTGTCAAGGGGCAGCTGGGCAGTGTTGATGCATACAAGTTTCCTCTAGTTCCTGAAGCCTTCCTTCCCCACAACCATCATGGTCCCAATTCTACCTTACAAATCCAGAAGGACTGGAGAAGGTACACTGGTGGAGAGGGGAGCTGGAGATATGGGGAAACCAGGATGGGTGAGCCCCGTTGGGCCAGTGGTTAGATTGGGGCTGCTGGAAGGGTGGAGAGAAGGTGGGGTAGAAAGATGGAACCAACTGCAAGGATATACACATAAGCTCCTATTTAAAGGACGGCGTCTAAGGAGTGGGTTGGGGGAGAGGTCGGGCACTGTGAGATATGACAGAACAACAATAATGTATAAAGTATTGAGGGTTGGTGGGAAGGAGAGAGTAGGGGAAGAGGGAAAGGGATGGAAAAGCTGCTACTAGGGGCTCAAGGGAAAAGGCAGAAGATTGGAGAATGATAATAGCAGCAGACATGTGAAGGTGGCTGGCACAGTATGTTTGTTTATGTGTTGTGAAAAATGGTGCATGAACCCCCAATAAAATGATTTCATTTAATGAAAAAGAAAATATGATGTAAGGGAGCAAACCATATACTTACTAAGAAAATTAATCAGCACTGTTGAGAGGTGTTTACTTCTCCAAAACTGTGGTCAAAGAAAGCTAAAGCAATATAGACTTGCTAGCATTTGGGAAGTACTGAACAAGTAGACTCATGTTTTCCCCAAATGTTACCAGTGAAAATTCCATCCCTATGGCTAATCACCCTCCGTCCTTAATTTCCAACTCTCTATTGAAAAATAACTTAAAATTTCTTCCAGCGACCATTTGTTTTCCATAGTCTAAAGTTGCATGTGTTTTTTATCAACACTTTCAACATTAAAGAGTTTTTGGTATTCCTAGGAATATGTCTAGATGATATTTGATATGTTGTCTTTCCTTCATTGGCGAATCTTGGGTGATTTCAGCCCTACGTCGATTCAGACATATTGACAAAGGACTCGTGGATCACTTGATAAGTATCAGTCTAACCAAGCCAGCCAGATACACTGCCATTGAGTCACTCCCAACTCGTAGTTACCCTGTACAGCTTACACAGGGCCTCAAAGACTGTACAGCTTTACACTAACAAGTAGACTCATCTTTTCTCCCATGTATGGCTGGTGAGTTTTCATTGAGGACCTTGTGGTTAGTAGCCCAATATTTACCCACCAGAGTCATTTTGTATGTCTTATTAAGAGTGCCTCACTTTTTTTCCTCAAGGATATTCAAATAGGAATACAAGAAAGTTTGAAATTCAAAACACATGACATCTAAATGGGTCCAAACTTGGAGAAACGTCTTTCCTGCTCTTACTCCTCCTCTTTATTTCTTCATGCTTGCAACAATAACTGAAGAGGCATGAAGCTGTTTCCTTGGCACTATTTACCCTTGCACAAAAATGTGAGAATAATAATTTCACCCTGGAAACAGCATTCAAAACCATGACTGCAGTTGGGTCTGGGTCAAATGTTCTGCAAAATGCTTCTGCATACTGCCTAGGGCTAGTGTCTTCACAGTGAAGACATGGGTGTTGATTCTACAAAACAGTCCAGGAAGAAGAATTGAGAATGACGAAAGAAAGTTATGCCTAAACCCTCCATTCTCTCCTCCTTTGAAGGCAAGAGAAAATTTATTTTCTGTATCCAGGTGGTCCTCAGATATCCAAATTGAAGCAGAGTGAAAATGGGGTTTTCCACAGCAACTTCATACTGATCAGTCTTACCAGGTTCTAAGTACCTGCTTTGTGTTTCTGTGTGGGACACTCAATGGAGAATGCAGGGGTAGGCAGGCAGGTGCCCTGAAAGCACAGCTCTTTTCTCTGTGTTGGAAATGGGCCAAGATTGGGAATGTAAATCCCTCCATTCTTGTAAAAGGTACTCTGGGGCTTTTACTAGCCACAAGTGGCCAGATTCTCAGTTTTACACTCCATCTGTGAAGCTCTGTCAAAGGGAGGTAGCGGCTCCAAATGAATATTTACCCAATACCCAAAGCAAAAAGTAGAAAGTCAGAGACCTATAGTTCCTTACAGAGATTTGAAACAGGATAAGATCTATCCAGTCTCACCATCTCTCTCTCTCTCTCTCTCTCTCTCTCACACACATACACACACACACACACACACACACGCTCCAACACACCACCACGACTTTTGAGGTCACACCAATAACTAAACATTTCAGAGAGCAAATGCCTGTATTTAAATGTGTTACATACCTAGCAAGAAGCTGAGTGGCATAGTTAGCACTGAGCTGCTAACCACAAGTTCAATGGTTCAAAACCAGCAGTCATGCTGAAGGAGTCTGTCTGCTTCTATAAGGATTTACAAGTTTCAGAAACCCAACAGGGCACTTCAACTCTGTACTATAGGGCCATTAAGAGCGAGAGTCTGCATAGCTTTACTTCCTAGATCATTCCTCTGTTTCCTTTTTTATCTTCATTCCTCCTGCCCTACCTTCATGCTCACCCTACTTCTGCCTCTTAGTCATTCCTCTCAGCTTGATTGCTGTTGCTCCAACACCCCCAGGATCTCTACAACCTCCTAGTTGTTGATTTTAATTCCCTAGTTGTTCCCCTGTTTCTAGTATTGTTTGCTCGCCACACCCTTCCCCTGCCTCCTTCTCCCTCAAGTTCCTCTGGGTTCTGCTGCTTTCTCCTAGAGCTTGCTTCCCATGCCTATCATATGTAAGTAAACAAACCAACAATAACATAAACCAAACAAAAAGAAGACAAAGGATTTAAAGAAAAAAACAAAAGTAATTCTTGGTCTGTCCGCTGACCTATATGACTATCTCCCCACTGGTCTTGGGGGAATTCCAGGAGCTGCCCCTGCTCACCTGAAGTCTATTTTTAGGTTTCTCTAGGGGCTTTGTGGCTTGGCTTTACTCCCATTGTTGATCTGTTGTGTTCCCTTCTAGGTTCATGCTGCTGTGGGGGGTGCAGACTGGATTCATTGCCCACCATGTGTCCCCAGTATTGTCCTCTGTGGAGGTATGCTCCAGTGAGGGTACAACATGTCTCGAGCTGTTCTAAGTCCTACAGTCCTCTCTGTGCCTTAGCATCTCCATGCAGGGACATCATCCTCTGGGTTTGTTGTAGAGAAATGGGGTCTAGACTGTCCCTTTTCCTTTTCCTTCTTAGTCTGCTTCAATGTGGGCCTGGTATGATGGCTTTGCTCCACAACCTATAGGTTTAGTGTTGTTCTCTGTTACACATACTTCTAGGGAGGGGGTCAGTTTGGCTCTGATTGGGGCTGGTGCTGAAGCTCAATCTTTTCACTCATTATTCCATGTGATTACATTGCTCTCAAGTTTTGGTGTGCCATGGTGGGATCTGCATGCACACTCCTAATAAGTAAACATAGTAAATCATTAAAAAATCTAGGTTTTTGGCCTAGGTACATATAGTTATATGGCAATATACAGAGGTAGTGGATGTTCTTTGGTTCTCTGTTCAGACTCCTGCCTCCATGCAAGAACCCTTTGTTCTAACAAACTGGCATTCTGTCACGCTCACCTTCCTGGCACAATTGTGGAAGACAAAATGGATCCATAAGCAAATATAGTGAAGAAAGCAGATGGTACCCAGCTATCAAAAGCTTTAATGTCTGAGGTCCTAAAGGCTTGAAGTTAAATAAGCAGCCAGCTAGCAGAGAAGCATAAAACCTATGTGAAAGAAGTACATCAGCCTATGTGATCATGAAGTGCTATTGGGACCAAGTAACAGGCATCAGAAGACCCATAACAAACAAACAAAACCCCCCAAACAAGCCAATATTGTTGAGAATGAGGTGACTTGGAGCAGAATCTCAAGTCCCATCTGTAGACAATGGGACATCCCCTTTACAAAAGGGTCACCAGGAAGAGATGCATCAACCAGAGTGCAGTAAAGCACAGATGAAACTCACAATATTCCACTAATTCCTTGAGGCATACTCACCCTCCACTACCATGACCCCAGTAGTGCCTTTCACTGTGGGTTAGACCAGAGCATATGTACAGGTAGAGAAAGAGATAAGAGCTCAGGACACAGAGAATTCAGGAACAAGAATGGGAATAGTGACACCAGAAGTGTAGGAGAAGGTAGGGAGAGAAGGGGAGGGAACCAATTGCAATGATTAATACATAACCATATACCCCATCCCCCTCCAGGGAGATGAACAAGAGAAACCATGGGTAGCAGAGATAGTAGTTAGTATAAGATATGAAAATAATTGTAATTTATAAAGGCGCCCCAAGGGTGGAGGAGTGAGGGATAGAAAAAAGAGGAGCTGATACCAAAGACTCAAAAGAAAGTAAATGTCTAGAAAAGAATGGTGGAAACATATGTACAAAATATGTACAACTTGATACAGTTGATGTGTGGATTGTTATAAGAGTTGTAAGATCCCCCAATAAAATGATCTTTTAATAAAATAAATAAATAAAAAGAGTCAGAGTCAATTCCATGGCAGAGTATGGTTTTATTGGGTTTACCTGTCTAACTCCCCAGCATTGCTCTGAGACCTGTTGCCCCTATCCAAGGGTATGGACTCCCCATCAGGACTACTGACCAAGGATTCTCTTCCTCCACTCTTTGGCTTTGCGTGGTCAAATTGGTAGCAAGACAACATAAATCTTCTATGTTCCTTTTTTTGTGTAGGTTGGAAAATCAGGAGCTAAGTCCTCTACAGATAAAAT
This sequence comes from Nesogale talazaci, assembly GCA_004026705.1. Classification (NCBI taxonomy): domain Eukaryota; kingdom Metazoa; phylum Chordata; class Mammalia; order Afrosoricida; family Tenrecidae; genus Nesogale; species Nesogale talazaci. Next base: position 30,831 of record PVJH01021099.1, read on the forward strand.
AAATACTTGATCTAATTTGGTTCAATTTGTTGTCTATCTCAGTGGTTGATGTTAAGATGCTGTGGAATGAGTTCTGGCTTACTATAATCCTGTTTACAAAAGAGAAAGAAAGAAAGAAAGAAAGAAAGAAAGAAAGAAAGAAAGAAAGAAAGAAAGAAAGAAAGAAAGAAAGAAATTATTTGGCCTGTCACAATCCTCCAATCTTTCCCTTGGGTGAGCCCATTGTTGAAGGTCCATGACACTCCCTCTTTGATGGCTTCCTCTTTTTCCCTCAGAACTTCTATTTGGCCAACTGTGATGATGTCCTTTTCCAGGAACTAGTGTCTCCTGATAATATACCCAAGGTACCTGAGACAAACTCCTGCCATCCTCACTTTAAGAAGTACTATAGATGCATTTTTTCCAAGATAGACTTGTTTGTTCTTTTATCAGTTAATGGTACTTTCAGTATTCTTCACCAACACTGTATTTCAAAAGCATCAATATTTTTGGATCTTCCTTACTCATAGTCCAGAGTTCTCATGCATATGAGAACAGAAAATATCCTACTTGGATCAAATGCTCTTTACCCCTCAGTGTTACAACTTTGTTATTTCATATGTCAAAGATATTTTGTGCAGCAGATCTTCTTAGTACAATATGCTATTTAATTATTTGATGGCTGCTTCCATGGGCATTGCTTTTGGATCTAAATAAAATGAAATCCTTGACAACTTCCATCTTTTATCTGTCTCTCGAGGTATTCTTTATTAATTCATTTGTAAGAATCTTTTGGTTTTCTTTACTTTGAGGGGTAATCCATACTGAAGGCTGTGGCTCATCTTTTATCTTCATCTGTGAGTGCTTCAAATCTTCTTTGCAAACAAGATTGTATCATTTGTATGCAGTGGGTTGTTAATGTTCCAGTCCTGCTGCCAAGTTCTTTTTCATATAACACTGCTTCTCCTATTCTTTGCTTAACAAGGGGATTCATAAAGTATGGTGCAAGGGTTCAATTCTGAAGCATGCCTTTGCTGTGTATCCCATATAGGTGACTTAGTCTTGTTGAACCTATGTTTTCTCAAAGCATGTGAGGATTCTATGGATACAATGAAAAAAAGTGAAGGATTTACCTGCTTTGTAAGAGTGTAAGTGCATTTTTATAACTAGCAAGTGTTAAATACATTTTAAATATTAGCTAGCAAAATATGATGTAAGGTATAAACAATAAAATATAGTAAATATGCACACTGTATGTTATTTTTGCTTGCCAGTTTCAGTCTGTTGTCACCCTGTATGACACAGGAGAGCCGTCTTTGAAGGTTTCCTGGGCTCTACTATTTACAGGTACAGGATAAGATAACCTGGTCTTTTCTCTCAGAGTCTCTAGTGGGTTCAAACCACTGATCATTAGGTCAACAATCCAGCGGTCAAACATTTCGACAACAGGTTCCTTAGGCATTAAGTATGTCTGTGTAATAACAAAAGACTTCTAAAAGGTGAATTTTAAAGAGATACTTTTATGTTCTTCAAATTTCAGCCATATTATGTCCAAAAAAGGGTTGTATTCATTGGAGCTCCTGTAGCACTTAGAGGAACCAGGTGAAACTACTCATTTTCTTCATCTCCATGTAACATTTAGAGGAAGAGTGAGAGAGAGAAAAAAATATTCCCATTGAAGGAATAGTGAAAGTGTTTTTTTTACATTATAATAAAAACCAATATTATTTTTTTATTTATAAGGGAAAGATGTTCCTAAAATCCATTAAAAATAAAATAAAAAACCCAAAGCCATCAATATATATATTTATTCTCTGGACTAGAGGTTTTCTCCACTGAGTTTTAAAAGGAGTCCAGCAAGTTGGTTAATATTAAAGATAGAAACACTTAAAACATGTTTAGGGTCACAGCTCCAGAAAGATGGCAAACACAAATGTTTGGAAGTGAAATAACCAGGAGTGGGGGGGTGATGAGAACAGGTTTGCACACCAAGCCATTGCTACCCATGCTTCTTGGGCCTGTTTATTTTAGGAAGAAGCCTGGCTATTCTTGATTCTAAGAGGGGATTCTATTCCTTTTCATTTTCTAACCACAGCCATCCCTGAACACCACTTAAACCAGTTACCCTCAAGAACTTACCCCATGGGCCCAACTTCTACCAAAGTCTACAACTGCCAATCTCCAGCTGATAATTTCAGCTATTTCATAGGCCAGGCTAGGTTACAAATGCATGACAAGTCATTGATTATTCAGGGATTGGTTGTCATTAGAGGAGTCAAATAAAACAGGCCCGACAGGAGTTGATTTGGGCCTGCTCTTGTATTCTTTTGAAAGGGTCCAGAGAATTCTTGGTGGAAGAAGCAAAGTAGCATGTGTTGTGTGCTAGTGAACTAGAGAACTGTTTGGGTCTCAATTCATGAATAAAACCTTATTGAGCAAGTACCCCTGTCTGAGGACTCCTAGAGGCGCTGAGCATGCAATGAAAAGCAAGACAACACCCAGGAGATGAAAGAAAGTACTCTTTGGGAGAGGTCTGGGCTCTAGACAACTCAGAACCAATCTCTGACAAGGTCAGCAGAAAGTGGAAAGTAACAAAAAAGGATTTTGCCCCATGCTTCCTTGCAGCAACAGCTGTGGCCTCATGCAAAGCAATTAAGCCTGTGGCTAGGATTCCAGTCCCATCTCATCTCAGCAGCTTTAGTCTTGGACCAGTTTCGACAGGAGACTCTTAATCGATTGCATTCTTTGGTTTTTGTCTTGGCATCTCAGATGGTGGCATTCCCAAGGCTGATTAGCTCAGAGAGGCCTCCCTGTGAAGCCAAAGCCCTCATGTAATTTCCATTAGACCTGAGAAAGATCCTGATTTAAAGCTTCGGTGGAGCTCCTAAGCCATCGTCTAATCATACTTAAGAATTAACTGGCCTGGGCTGTATTTTCTTCATTTCTTTAGTAGTAAAATCATTCTTGAAAATACATGCCACTCTTTGTGGATAATCAAATAAGCATGATGACAGCCTTGTTTAGGACTGAGTTCTGTGCTAAATTTTAGAACTCTGATGCTGCATTACTGTGTGACTTTGGGTAGGCCACTTAGCTTTCCTCTTTTTGCTCTCCCCGCCTCACCCCCCTTCATGCCCCTCAAGGTTTTTTTTTTTCACTATCTTTGATGTGCTGGGCTTTGAAATTGAACGTGGTGGTCGGGTGGGGAGTGGGTGGATGGAAGGAGAAGGGTCTACAAAGATAAAGGAAAATGTGTTCTAATGAGAAATTCATTCTCCTGAGGAAATCATCCTGCTAGCAAAGAAGTCGAGTCCTGAGGATGGGGAAGAAAGTGGGAGTTGTACAAAGTGCTTCAGGAGGCCCCTGCAAGAGATTCAGTCCTTGGGGTGGGGGATGGCACAGGGGGATTTGCCAAGCCATGAGAGAGATTCTTAGCAGTGAGCCAAACTTGGAGGGATGAAGAGGGATTCCTTCAATGGATAAAGAAGAGAGATGTTCCTAGCTGTCCTATTTTTGGAAACCCCAAACCTGGCCGCCATCAAGTTGATCTCAGCTCGTGGCAACACCAGGTGTTACAGAGTAGAACTGCTCGAGAAGGTTTTCTTTGCCATAATCTTTATGGATGCACACTTGTTGGGTTTCCTTTTGCAGCTTCTCTGACTGTGTTCAAACCACCAACTTCACAGTAAACCGTTAAACATACACCATTTGTGCTATCTAGAGACCTATTCTTCGAAAGTAAATACAGAGCTCTGATTCTGGTTACCTCTAAACATAACGGACATGGAAGTTCATGTCTTCATGAATGCTGAAGCCTCATTAAAGCATCACTGAATCCCTAGTCTTAGAAACTCCCATGGCTTTTTCCTCCTATGCCAAATAAGATGTGTTAATGTTTTATCCTTGGCAAATGTGGGAGAGGACCCACTCACAGATCAATGCACCTCTATTTGGTATCTTCATCTTGTTTTGTTGTATGCTGATGCTGAGAATGACATATGGCACCAGGGGAGGGAGCATGACCTTCTCAGGTGTGAGAGTTCGACCTACTCCTGCCACGGCCCATCAGAGTGGGAAGGTTTTTGCTATAGTTTAGTGAACACAAACAAAAAGGCTCAACTGACTCGAAGCACACTTCCCAGTAAGAGTCCCTTTAAAGCCTCCCTGACAATGTAACGCTGATCTCATATTGATGTGTTAAGAATAATTTAATGATGTGAACAACAACAAATGCTCATTATTTCAAACGTTCCTGAGATAAAATGCGCAAAGCTGAGGCGGAGGCTATGGCCATGCATTCTGACTGGGTGCTGGTGTGTTACAGATGTTTGATGGTGGGAGCAGGGTCGTCTAGATGTGTTTTGGTAAGCATGTGTGCATCTAGGATTTATTTCAGATCCTCAGTCTTTTACTATTTTTTTTCCCTATAATTTTATTGGGGGCTCTTATAACATTCAATACATCCTTTGTATCAAGCACATTTGTACACATGTTGTCATCTTCATTTCCAAATATTTTCTACTTGAGTCCTTCCTATAAGCTCCTCTTTCTCTCTCTTTTTTTTAAAAAATCATTCCATTAGAGGCCCATATAGCTCCCATCATGATCAACATACACATCAATCGTATGTATACCATATTTGCACACCTGTTGCCATTATTACCCCCCATTATCAGCTCCCCACATCTCCCCTTGCTCCCTTCCCCCTCCCCATGTACCTTTAATAATTTATGCATTGTTATTACTTTTTCATATAATACCCAGTCTGCTGTGTCCCTTTACCCACATCCCTGCTGTCCATATTCCAGAGAGATCATATGTAGATCCCTGCAATTAGTTACCCCTTTCCACTCCACCCTTCCTCCACCTTCCCTGTATCACCACATCCACCACTGGCCCTGAAGGGATCATCTGTCCTGAATTCCCCATGTTTCTGACTCCAGTGTACATCCCCTGGTCTGGCCAGATATGCAAGGTAGAGCTGGGATCATGATAGTGGGGGGGGGGGGAAGCATTTGGGAACTAGAGGAAAATTGCATACCTCATTGTTGCCACACTGTACCCTGACCGAATCCTCTCCTTTCTGTGAGGGGGGTGCTGCTTCACCTATTGATGGGCTTTGGGTCCCCACTCAGTACTCTCCCTTCTGCTGGGGACATCCTCTTTCTGCCATAGCTGCCACTTGGACACCCGGCCAAGGGATTCCCAGGGCACAGGGACTGGGCAATGGTAAAGCTTAATTATTCACTGGAGTGAGCATCCTAAATTTCCTTCCTTGTTCCCTCTCTCCCTTCAAATTATGTACGCATTCATTCAATATGTACTTATTGAGTTCCTCCTGTGTGAGAGGTGGACGGTCCCAGAGTAATTTACAATCATTTACCAATGATTCATTACTGCCATGCAATCATTTGCCAACAGCATGGCACGTTCAAATCTACTCAGTGGCTCCGCAAAAGAAAAAAAAACACTCACATTCAAATTCATGGGATAGGACTGTCCCTGTAGGTATCCAAGACTCTTTACTGGGGTGGAAAGCCCAGTCTTTCTCCCAAGGAGACTCTAGTGGTTTTGAACTGCTGACCTTGCAATTAATACCTCAATGTTTGACACTCTGTGCAACTAGGGCTGTAAAAGGAAGACCTAGCAAAGTGCTTCCATAACGATTCTCATTAAGAGAGCACAGAATTGCTTTGTAGCATGTGAGGCTCTCCTAGGTAGTAATTGAAGTGACAGTAATGGTTTGGTTTTGGGTTTTGCGCTAGACCCTGTTCTGAGCAAGTAGTCCCTGCTCCTTGAGAACATACACTAGCATGGAGAAGACAGAAGACAAGTAAATAGCTGCCTTCCTTTCAGATGTGCAAATCGGGCAATGCAAAAGGAAGACCACAGAATAACTGATGTGAGCCTCGGATCACAGGAGTCAGAACTGAACTGATGAAACCTGAAAGCAAGAACAGCATGATGTTCCTGACTCACGGCACGACCCTTTCACATCATGTGCACGCAGACGCTGGAAAAGGAAGGCAGGAGCCCCAAGGAGAACTGATGCTTCTGAATTATGATGTTGCTGAAGAATATTTATTATACTACACCCTGCAAGGAGATGACACAAAAAAATGTCTTGGAAGAAGTGCAGCCATAACGCTCTTTATTCTTTTTTATTTTTTTGATTGAGGTCTCCCTCTCTCCCTCCCTCCCTCATTCCTACCTTCCCTCCCTTTTTGTCACTGTTGTTAGCGTTTGTGATTTTGTGTGTTTTTCAGTATATGACATTCAGGATGGGAGTATTTATGGAGACAATAACTAGATTAGTCATTGCTTGGTGGTATGGCATAGGAGGTTGGTGGGAAATAGTGAGCTGATAACACGGAGTACAAGAAAGAAGAAAATTCTCAGATGGGTTGTGGTAATGATTGTATAACTCGTGTTGCTATCACTGAACTAGTGGATTGTGTAATATGCGTGGGTTATGTCCCAATACCACTGTTAAAAAATAAATGAATGAATGAATGGAAATGGGGAGGGGCAGTGATAAAGGATAGATTTTGCTTCATGTACTTTGGACATATAGTAAAGAACATCATGTAAAGGGTGGGTGAAGAGGGTCGGAAGACCATCAATGAGATGGATGGAATCAAAGGCTTCCCCAATGGGCTCGGACGGAACCAGCAGTGAGAGGAACAGGCAGCATTTTGTCCTGTTGTCTAGGGGCCATAGGCAGTCAGAACTGCCTTGATGGCCCTAAGGACAGCGTCATTTCAGAGAGTGGTGCAGATGGTGAAAGGAGTAACCTGGCCGGTGTGAAAGAGCGATGTGAGGGCAATAGAGTATTCCAGATACAGATGTTCAGCATCTAGCCATCTGCAGTGAGGTCGAGGAATCTGCCCTGTGAGCCAAGTCAACAGAGGACTCCGCTGCAGCTGATCCATAGATCCATTCGGATCTTCCAGGGGAAAAGACCTGGAACTCCGCTTTGGTAAAGATTTGAAACCCCCAAATCAAAACCCCACTGCCTCGGAGTCCATGCTGATATGTGGCCTCCATAAATAGTATTTCTAAGCTGATACATCTACCTTCCTCAGAGCAGTTGATGGGTTGGGACTGATGAGCTTGAAGCCCACAGCCTAGGAAACCCTACAGGGCAGAGCTATTCTGGGATGGGTCAGCTCTGAGTCAAAATTGCCTTGCTGGCATCCGACCTCGCCATTGGAAGGAATGTTCTGAGGGCTCCTCTGGGGGTGGTCTTTCATGTGATGTGGGCGGCGTATCAGGGTGAAGGTTAATTGCCGTGATCAGATTTCCACCTGGAGCTCCCTTTCCTGGCACGCAGCCTCACTCCCAGCAGCTGTCTCTGTGCAGGAATAGGCCATGCCACCTGTTGGCTATACCCTCAGACCCAGGGGATTAATATGTTCTTATCTGCAATGACACAAAGCGGAGAGGAGGGAGCAAAATTGTTAACATGGTTCTCCCTATCTCTCCTCTCACTGATCTTTTTTTCTGATCCCCTCTTCCTTGATGCTCTCCCACTCAGTCAAATCCACCAGGAGCAGCTGCTGGCCTCCTGGCCCGTGGGCTTCCTTGCCAGCTGTCTGACGTCACACATCAATCTTCCATCTTCATTGCAAATCTCTAATGATCACATTTCACATTTCTAGGACTGCGGCCATAAAGTTCCTTTCTCTGGTATAATTAGTAATTAGAGGAAAAATGTTAGCTATCAGACACTAAATCCCCATCTGTCAAGTGAGGAAATTCACATTCTCTGGGAGCCTGACTGCTTGATTTACATTATGGGCCACTCACAACTGCTCTTCTTAATCAAGCAGCTCTAATGAAATGAGAAGTGCCTGGGGAGGGGAGGGGGGAAGCAGATGAGTAAGCAGTCAAGATTGCCTTTTCAAATTCACCTAAAGCACTTTAGAAAACAGCCCTGGGACTCTGCTTCTGAAAGGCCTTGGACACACCATGGAGGAGTTCTACTCCGTGTGCCTGGGGTCAGGTTAACTCCAAGAGAAAAAAACAAGAAGGACATGAGAGTGTGATGTTTCCAACTGTCCATGTGGCCTCTGTACAATCTCTGTGACTCTGGAGGGATTTTCATACTTTATAAAATGTCTTCCCTCATCTCATCTTCTCTCCCACACGACCTCTCATATTAAACCAACTGGAGCATCATAAAGAAGAGTTTGTGTTACTAAAGCATCTTTCCTTATGCGGCCAAAAGAGGGTTCCCTCCTGAGAGGTCGGGCCACTGCTGTCCTGAGCAACAGAAGCTCATCACTCTGCCAATGGGAGGTGGGGAAAGTTTGCAACAAAGCCTCCGCCGTTCTTGGGGTATATTTGGCTACATTACAAGGGATTTATTTTAGGTGAAGAAACATTTTGCTTACTAAATTTTAAAAATTGTGTTATTGTGGTAAACAGATCATTTGCCCTGTCAGTACCTTTTGCATATATATGACCATCCACCACCACCACCACCACCACCACCACCACCACCATCACCACCACCACCACCACCACCACCACCACCAC
>PVJH01021100.1:0-39297 GCA_004026705.1 Nesogale talazaci
TGGTTCCTGACAGGACCATCCAACTTGCCCTCCAAATAACAGAAGACTGGTTCACTAGAGAAAGAGTGAAGCCACAAGAGGATAAAGTGGTAGGTTAATTCCATAGTGAAATCAATCACAGGAAGTTCAAAGACACATTCCTACAAGTCCCAGTGCTGTTCAAGTCCCTCGAAAATGGCACCTGGTTCCTCAAAAACAGCACAATGCAAACAGCAATCAGCCCCCACCAAAAAACAAGAGAAACAAAAGATGACATCAGAAGATGTCCTGAACCTAATGACATGCGTAGAAGAAGCAGACATTGATATGCCACAGAAAGAAATTGGCAAAATGCAGCTTGGCGTCATACCAGACATTAGGGAAGCAATAGAGAAAAGTGATGAATTTATAGAGGAGATAAAGTCCATACACCAAAAAAAAAAAAAAAAAAAGAGCTTTGGGAAAAGATAATAAAAACCAACAGCAGACTCACAGAATTCAAGAATCGACTGGAGGAAGATGAAAAACCGCATCACTGACCTAGAGGATGGCCAAGTAGAATTTAACATACATGAACAAAAATCTAATAAGATTATCAGAGAAACTGAAGAAAATGTAAGATCTATGTCTGATACTATGAAGAGGAATGACATCAGAATATTGGTCTACTGGAGAAAGCCACAACAAATAGGTCATCTGCAATAATAGCCAGGGAATTATTGGAGGAAAATTTACCCAGTTTCATGAATGAAAACCAGACAACCATTCAGGAGGCTGAAAGAAAACCAGCTAGACTGAATCTCGAGAAGTAGTCACTGAGACAAACAATAGCTAACCTATCCAACTTTGAAGAAAAGGAGAAAATTATGATAGCAGTTAGGGAAAAACAAGCAATCACATATTAAGGTTCCAAAATAAGAATCTGCTCAGACCTACCAGTGGACACTATGAAAGAGGAGAGAGTGGAGTAATATATTCCAAAAATTGAAGGAAAATAGCGCAAACACAAGAATACTCTACCAGGGCTGAGCCCCGGTGGCATAGTGGTTGTGTGCGGGACTGCGGCCCACTGGGATGGAGGTTCGATTCCAGCTCCATGGAGCAAAGGCTGGGCCTCCTGCTCCCACCACCTGAGGGCAGTGATGCCCCCCACCAAAAAAAAGAATACTCTACCCAGTCAAATTATTTATCAAGTTAGATGGAGAAGTAAGAGTTTTCTCAGGCAAGGAAAAACTCAAAGAATACATTAGAAGAAACCCAGCCCTACAAAAGATCCTTGCTGCCTCAGTATGGGCAGAACAGCACTCATCAAGCATAAATAAGAGAACATCACATAGATCAACCTAACCCAGAGGGCAGCAAAAAGAAAACAGCCCCGAAAATAGGAATGGCTTAAGGGTGGAAAGAAGTAAAAAATGATCAGCCCTCACACTTACATGCACAACACACTGAAAAGAAAGGGAGATAGGGAAACACCCAACACAAAAAGTATAAGATGACAGCACATATTCCACAGTTGGAGATAATAACCTGAAATATCTATGAATTAAACTCAGAAATTAAAAGACTGAGGCTAGCAGACTGACTTAGAAAACACAATCCATCTATCTACTGCCTATCAGAGACACACTCAAGACTACAGACAAAAATAAGCTTAGAATCAAAGGCTGGAGAAAGGCATACCAAACAAACAACAATTCAAAAAAAAGCAAGGTAGCAATCTTAATCTCAGATAAAATTGACCTCAAAGTACAAACCATAAAAAGAGATAAGGTGGGACACTATATAATCCTCAGGGAAATGGTAGACAATGAACCAATAAGCATTTTTAATATATATTCCCTGAATGAGAGACCCAATGAATATGTAAAACCAAACACTACAAAAGATAAAAAAAGTAATCACAGCCTCAACAATTATAGTGGACCACTTCAATACACCACTTGCTGAAAAGGAAGATCACAAGGAAAGAAACTCAACAAAGAGGCTAGAGAGCTGAACACTACAATTAGACAATTTGACTTGATAGATATCTACAGAGCTTTTCATCCAACAGAATTCACATTCTTTTTTAGCCCACATGGCACATTCGAAGATAGACCACATACTAGGGCATAAGGCAAATCTACATATATTTAAGCACATTGACATCATACAGACTGCTCTCAGACCACTGTGCCATAAGGCTAGAAATCAACAAAAGGAAGATGAAGAAAACAAGAACAAATAATTGGAGGATGAATAATTCTCGATTGCAAAAGGAGTGCATACTGGCCCAGATCAGAGATGAAAATTTAAAATTTCTAGAAACCAGTGAGAATGAAAATATGACATACCAAAACTTATGAGACACAGCAAAGGCAGTCTTCAGAGGATCTTATAACTGATATGTTGGCACAGAATTTACCATTACTAGAGCAGCATCAGCAGGACAGTTCCACTAATAGCAAAAGAAAATTAATAATAAAAATCAGGGCTGAGATTCAAGCGAAGGAAAATAAGAAATTAATGGAAAAAATGAATGCTGCTAAAAGTTGGTTCTGTGAAAGAATTAACAGAATTGAAAAATTGCTGGCAGACTTAACTAAAGAAAGGAGGGGAAATTTTTCAATAGCAAGAATGATGGATGAGTGGGCACATCACAACTGGTCCTAATGAAATCAAAAGGATAATAACACAGTACTACAAAGGATTGTACTCCAATGAATTCAACAACTTTGAAGTCATGGACAAATTCTTGGAAAAACAGTTCTCCCTAATGTTTCCCCAATGTACGTTAAGATTCTCAATAGACCCATAGCAATAGAAGAAATAGACAGGCTTATCAAGGGATTACCAACAACAACAAAAAAATCACCTGAACCGGATGGCTTTACAGGAGAATTCTACCAAGCATCCAGGGATGAACTGACACCAATCCTACACAAACTCTTCTAAAACATAGAAAAAGATGGCATGTTCCACAAATCCCCCTATGAAGTTAGTATAACACTGATACTGAAACTGGGCAAGGATCCCACAAGACTTGAGAACTACAGACCAATATCCCCAAAGAACATTGATGCAAAAATCCTTCATCAAACACTGGCCAACAGAATACAAAAGTATATAAAACAAATAATTCACCATGACCAAGTGGGGTTCCTACCCAGGATGCAGGAATGGTTCAACATAAGAAAAACCATTAGTATCATTCGCCACATTGACATGAAAAAAAAACAAAAAAACTACAAGAACCACATGATAATATCGATAGATGCAGAAAAAGCATTCAACAACATCCAACACCACTTCCTGTTTAAGACACTTAAGAAGATAGGAATGGAAGGAAAATTCATCATGATAATACAAGTTATATATGAAAATCCAACAGCCAATGTGACAGTCAGTCAATGGAGAAAAGACGAACACAATCCCACTGAAAAAGGAGACCAGACAAGGATGTTCCTTGTCCCCACTCTTATTTAATATTGCACTGGAGGTTTTAGCCAACAGAATAAGACAAAGAAAAGACATCAAAGATATTTGCCTGGGGAAGAAAGAGGTGAAACTAGCGTTATTTGCTAGATCCACAAAAGATCCACAAGGGGATCAATAGAGGAGTATGGCAGAGTGGCAGGATACAAGATCAACAATCAGAAGTCTATCAGACTGCTATAAACATTGGATAAGACTACACAAGTGGAGATAAAAAAGTGGTATTCTTCACAATAGCCAAGCACAAATTGAAATATCTAGGCATACACCTGACAAAAAGAACAAAAGATCTATATGAGGAAAATAACAGAACACTATTACAAGAAATGAAGAGTAACCTCAACAAAGGGAAGAATATCCCATGCCTGTGGATCAGAAGACTAAATATAATAAAGATGTCAGTTCTACCCAAGGCACCATATAAGTTTAATGCAATTCTGAAATAATTACCCTCATCTTTCTTCAAAGAAGTGGAAAAAAATGATTACCAACTTCATATAGAGAGGGAAGAAGCACAGAGTTAACAGAGAACTCCTCAAAAAGAAGGACATAGTGTGGGGAAGAGGCTTGCTTTACCTGTCTTTAGCATATATTATACAGTCACAGTGGTCAAAACAGCCCGGTATTGGCATAATGATACTCAGACCAATGGAAAAGAATAGAAAACCCAGAAATAAAAATATCATCATACAGACAACTGGTCTTTGATAAGGACCCAAAAAATATCAAATGGGAAGCAGATGTCCTCTTCAACAATTAGGTGCTGGGAAAAAATGGATATCTACCTGTAGAAAAATGAAGCAAGATCCTTATGTCACTCTATGCACAAGAATAAACTCAAGGTGGATCACAGACTTTTAAGTAGAATCCCAAACTATTAAGGCCATCAATGAGGGATTTGGGACCAACCTGAGAACTTTGGCACAGGGATTACATAGGCCATCAGAAATAGGGAAGGACACAAACACAGAGGAAGCACAAATTGACAAGTGGGATATACTGAAGTTAAAACATCTGTGTACATGGAAAGAATTCACCAAGAGAGTATCAAGAGAGCCCATGGACTGGGAAAACATCATTAGTAATGATGACTCGGATAAAGACTTTATTACCAAAATCTACAATACCCTGACACCTTCCAAACAGAACAAAACTAACTGTTCACTGAGGAGGTGGGCAAAGGACCTGAATGGAAGTGTCCAGAGGCAGAAATATGAATGGCCAATAGACATATGAGAAAATGTTTGCAATCACAATCCCAATGATAAATAGAAATCAAAACACCCTCAAGGATAGCAAAATTTAAAAAATCAGAAAGCAACAAGTGTTGGAAGGGCTGTGGGGAGACAGGATGTACTCTTATCCACTGCTGGTGAACCTGTAGGTATATAAAGCCACTATGGAAATTGATATGGTGATATCTAAAAGAGATGGACATTGACCTACCATACTACCCTGCCACACCCCTACTGGGAATATACAGAAGGGGCAAGAAACAAACCATGAGCAAACATCTGAGCTCAACGTTCATCGTAACACAGTTCACAATTGAAAGGAGTTGTAAACAACTCAAATTTCCATCAACTGATGAATGGATTAAAAAACTGTGGTACATACAAAAACTGGAGTACTATGTATCACTGAAAAGCAGTGATGAACGCATGAAGGACATCATCGAATGGGAAGAACTGGAGGAAGTGATGCTAAGTGAAGTAGGCCAAGTGCAAAAGAACATATATAACATGAGTCTGCTGAGGTAAGCGTAAGTAAAATGCAAAAGGGGCAAAGTCAAAAGGCTACTGTATACAGAAATTCCTAAGAGAAGGCTAAGTTAGTATGGCAGGGGCCAGACCAAATCCAGGGCTACATATGGTAACCAATTGTGGTGGTGGGGGTGGAGATAGATGGCAATGTGTATGAGAGGGACTGGGGTACTAACCCACACAGGAGGAGCATATTGTTTATATCTTCACCGGGAAAGTGGGACCAAACTTAAACCCGGTGTTCTAGGAAGTGGATGCAGCATGACGGCATGGAGCCGTATGTTAGTCCGGGTAGACTAGAGGAACAAATTTCATAGACATGCATATAGATATAAGGAAAAGGTTTATATATAAGAGGAATGGGACATTGAGCCCAGTCCAGTTCAAAGTCATAAGTCCGATATTAACCCATATGCTCGAAATCAGTCTAAAAAGTCTCCTTCCAACTCACGAAGTCACAGGTCAGTGGCTGCAGTATCCTGGCACTGCCAGGGGTCTCCACATGGCTCCTCACTTCCAGGGCTCAGAGTCCATCAACAGCAGAAGCAACTCATCACTGGCAGAGATCTCCATGTGGCCACCCCAGCTTGAGAGGTCTGGCTCCATCAGGGCAAAGCCGTGTGGTCTCTCTGCTGGCTCCTCCAGCTTTTTGAATGCTTCCATCTTGTTTTGTCCATGATTTATCATCTCTCAGACTAACTCCGAACCACTGGGGACGATAGCTTCTCATCTTCATGAGGGAAATATCGTGAGATTTCCCAGAAGTCTCAGGAGAAAGCCATGCCCACATAGAGGCCTCAATGGCTATCTCCAGATTAACAGGCTAGACTCCATCCCCACATTTCAATCATAAAATTAACATAAGCACATGACTGCCACAAGTGGGGAGCCAGTGGAGCAGTCTGAGGGCCCAACCTCAATCCCAATTCTGTGGACAACCATCTCTCCTCCCAGGGGAGTTTGCTTTGGAGGACAGCACTGAAGCTGCAGCATGGGGAGTGGGGCATGTCTGACCAGAGCACACAAGAACAAATGAATGAGGAGAAAGAGAGAATGGAGTGCATCCTGGTTCACCGAGTCTTATGGAAAATATTCCCACTCAGAATGATCAATATACAGACAAGACCATATGACCAGTCCCACTACGAAACACAGCATCCCTCACTGACCCAAGGTCTGACGGGGACCACAATGGAGAAGCAAGGTCGAGATTTATACCCTGTCTGACCAACTGCACCATGGCAAAACACTCAGAGTGTGTGACAGAGCAGGAAGTTCCCGAGGGAGTGCCAAGGATATACTTTGCGGTCAGGCTGTGGCACCACATCTGACTCAACTGGGGGACACTCCTGGAGGTCAACAAACAGACCTTGAACTATTTACAGATTTTTATTTTATTATTTTTTACCTATTTGCATATATATTTTTTGGACATTGAGGTTTTTTGGTGTTGTATCATCGTTTTATTTTCTTTGGTTGTTTCATCTTAGGATGTCTTCCTTTTTTGTACATATTGTTATCTCTTCAGGTCTGTAGAGATAAGATTGGCTGGATTAATAGTCTGGAGGAGAAAACAATGGGACTGATGGTTCTGGGGAAGATATGGGAGATGGGGAGGAGGGGGAAAGGTGGTGGTGTTGACCAACCCTAGGATAAGGGAACAACAAGTAATTCAAAATCAGTGACAAGATGGGTATGAGAGGCCTGATAGGGATGGATCAAGAGTAATCTAACAGAGAGAAAATACTGAAATGCAAATGGAGGCTGAGCATGATACTGGGACAAGAGGAAAATAAAATGAAATAGAGGGGGTAATGGGCATTTATAGACATCTAAATACAGGCATGTACATAGATGAATATATTTATAGATGATGATAGGCAAATAGATGTACGTGCATACACTTATAGCATTAGTAATAAGACAGCAGATGGGCATTGGACCTCCACACAAGTACATCCTCAATGCAAGAACACTTTGTTCTATTATATTGGCATTCCATGATTTTCACATTCCCGACACGATCACTAAAGACAAATGTGTGCACAAGCAAAAGTGGTGAAGAAAGCTGATGATGTCCAGCTATCTAAATATGTAGCATCTGGGGTCTTAAAAGTTTGATATTAAACAAGCAGCCATCTAGCTCAGAAGCAAAAATGCCCACAAGGAAGAAGCACATCAGCCTTTGTGATGATGAGGTGTCAAAGGGATCAGGTATCAGGCATCAAAGAATAAAAATCATATCATTGCATATCTACATTCCTGATATGATCGCTGAAGAAAAATGTGTCCATAAGCAAATGCGATTAAGAAAGCTGATGGTGGCTGAGCCCTGGTGGTGTAGTGGTTGTGTGCAGGACTGCGGCCCACAGGGTTGGCGGTTCAAATACAGCAGAGCTCTCCAGGAGCAAGGCTGGGCCTTCTACTCCCATCAGAGGACAGTGATGCCTCTCCTCCCCGGCCCCCCCTGCCCCCCCAAAAAAGAAAGCTGATGGTGCCTGGCTATCAAAAGATATAACATCTGGGATCTTAAAGGCTTGAAGACAAACAAGTAGCCATCTAGCTCAGAAGCAACAGAAGAAGAATACCAGCCTTTGTGATCATGAGGTATCAAGGGGATCAGATATTAGGCATCAAAGAACTAAAAACTATATCATTGTAAATGAGAGGGAGTACAGATTGGGGACCCAAAGCCCATCTGTAGATAGAAGGACATTCCCTTACAGAAGGGTTGAGGGGAGGAGAGGAGCCAGTCAGGATGCAGTGTAGCAATGATGATACATACAACTGTCCTCTAGTTCTTTGATGCTTCCTCCCCTCACCCCCACCCACTCTCATGATATCATTCTACCTTAAAAATCCAGCTAGAGCAGATGATGTACACTGGTACAGATAGAAACCAGAAACAGGGAATTCAGAACGGATGATCCTTTTAGGACCAGTGGTGAGTGTGGT
Source organism: Nesogale talazaci (assembly GCA_004026705.1). NCBI lineage: Eukaryota > Metazoa > Chordata > Mammalia > Afrosoricida > Tenrecidae > Nesogale > Nesogale talazaci. The sequence goes on from PVJH01021100.1 coordinate 8,175, forward strand.
GATACAAGGAGAGTGGAGGGAAGGTAGGGTAGAAAGGGGGAACTGATTATAAGGGTCTACATATAACCTCATCCCTGGGTTATGGACAACAGGGAAGTGTTGAGACATCAGACAGTGAATTATATGACAAAAAATAATAAGTTATAAGTTATCAAGGGTTCATGAGAGGGGGGGAAGTGGAGAGCAAAGGGAAAAATGAGGAGCTAATACCAAGGGTTTAAGTAGAAAGCAAAGGTTTAGCAATGGCAACAAATGTACAAATGTGCTTGCCATATAATGAATGTATGGATTGTGATAAGAGTTGTATGAATCCCCAATAAAATGATTTAAAAAGAAATAAAAACCAAAAACCCACTTCAAAAAAAATGTGTTAATGCTTTCACTTCTCTAGAGAACTCAAACAGATGAAGTCACTCTGTAAGAGGTGTCTACATCTTCAAAACGTTTCTCATATCTGTTCATTTCCACTATTATCTCTGGTCCATCCACATCTGAGTTTGAGGAGTAGTCTCCTATTACATAACCTCTTTAGCATCTAATGCATATTGCACATTACAGTAATGTGGCATGCAATGTCCATTTAAACCACATCTGGCCACATATACATCTGTGGTTCCATAAGATTATAATAGAGTTCCTAAATACCACTTCCCATATTCAACACATTTATCTCACATCTCTTGCATGAAAATCAATTGTGTTACCAGGTGTATAATGATATAGTACATATATAACCTCTAATACAGGGCTTGATAATCACAATAAATGCCTACGCTTTGAGCATATTCGTGTACTACACTTTTGGGGGGCAGGGGCATCATTGCCCTCTTGTGGTTGTGGGAGCTATCCAGCCTGATGCAGCTGGATTTGAACTGCCAAGCCAGTGGGCCGCAGTCCCGCACTCAACCACTATGCCACTGGGGCTCAGCCCCATGTACTACACTTTTAACCCCCAAAGTTTAAAATATCTGGTTATATTTTGGCTCATATGCAGCAGCAGATAATCTTGTATATCTCATGTCTCTTGGGTGTTCTAATGGTATCTCTCTGTTTAACTTTCTTTGGAAAATATTACTGGGAAGTGCATCAGAGGTCCCAAACTCAGTGGTAAATAGAGCTTTAGCAAGAGGCAATGGACATGCATCGATTTGGAAGTGAAACAAAAGGTTATAAAACATCATGAAGATGGAAAATCAATAAATGCTATTGCTTGTGATTTAGGCATGCTGCACTAGAACAGGGGTAGGAAATGGACAGCTAACAGGGTGTAAAGGGCCTGTGAAATTATCAATACCAACTAACATTTCATGTCTCACCAATGAGAAGAAGCTCCAGCCATCACATTAGAGGTGAGTTAATTAAGTATTTGACCAGCATGGCCCACAGATGATGTTGTAAATATCTAAGAGATCTTTGGCAGAAATACGATTCCCCACCCCTGACAATTATAGTGATTCTTAAGTACAGAGAAAAAAATGCCAAACTGTTAAAATGAGTTTGAGTATGTGCATGCACACACACACGAGCACTAACACACATGTGCGTATGTGAGCAGATGCCCAGACATGTGTATGGAGCACGCACATACTCATGACTCTGTGAGACCTACAGAGGAATTGCTAATGATGTGAGTTGGAGATCAAACACAAAAATAAATCCTCAGCACATTGATGTTCATTGCTTGGCATTGAGCTTCTTCAAGATTTGTAAAGAGAATGAAAAAGTCCAGACTATGATTTTGTGCTCACACAAAGTCCAAATCTCCTGATGTCCTATTTAACAACATGCATTGTGGACATTAAGTGATGTGACTGTATTGGATTAATATTCCTGAAGATTAATCTTCCATTGCCCCATTAAGCTGCCTTATTGCGTATAGAAGGAAATCCTAATTTCTTAGAGTGGCACATAACAATTGCTATGACCTAACTGCAACCTAGTGTTTCTGCCATTTCCTGTTCCACCCAATCTAGTTCACTGAGGGATCCCACAAGTTTTCTCCAAACATTGTGGGTTATTTTCTGGTCAATTTTCAGCCTAGATTATTCTCTAACTTCTGATCCAATCTCTTTTAGGGAGGTCTGGGAAAAGCTCTGCTGATGTCACTTTGTGTTGTAATTTATCTTTCATGAAACTGGTCACTTAATCTTGATTTGGTTATTCAAGAGTAGATTAAAATTTAAAAACAAGCAAACAACAATTATGCTACTCCTTTTTACAGGTAGCTAAAAGAGAAGGCTCTGGAGGGAAAAAGTCTATGTCAGTAACTTCTGCTTACTTACATTAAATTGTGGTTCCAAATAGGAAAAGAGGCCTTCCTCAAGGAGGAATAGGAATGCACCATTCCTTGCTTTCTGCTGACAGTGCCTTTATTCAATGCACGTATGTTTTTTAGAACAATTTTATATTGAAGTGTGGGAAATGTGAATTAGAAGCCTGAAACTAAAAAAGAAGGAGTCTTTAGATATTACTTTTACATCAAATAGTCCTGCGTCAAAAGCAAGCTATTCAAATTAAAAACAAACCTGTTGTTTGCAGAATTGATTCTGACTCAGAGTTGCCTTAAGTGCCCTAATGGAGGCACTTCATTAGCTGTAAATCTTTATGCAAGCAGACGCCTACATTGTTTGCCAATAGTATTCTCCTGGAGAACTTAATACTTAAGCACTGCACCACCAGGACTTCTTAATCAATCCATAATTCACTGCTATTGAGTTGATTTCATCTCATAGTAATACTATAAATCAGAGTAGATCCACCCTATAGATTTTCTAAGGTTGTAATCCTTATAGAAGCAGGTTGCCACATCTTAATCCATTGAAGCAATTGGTAATTTTAAGCCACCAATCAGTTAGCAACCAAGCACTTTTAACACTGTGTCATGAAGGCTATTACCTATCTTTCTATCTATCTATCTATCTATCTATCTATCTATCTATCTATCTATCTATCTATCTTTTATCATCTTTCTTTCTATCATCACTCTACTATATATCATATATCTATACCACTGAGTAGCCCACACCCTGAATGAAACCTCCCTCAATCATATCATGCTTGATTAATAAGGTCATATCACCACACTTTGGTTGCTTCACAAAAGATCCCAACATGGAATTGACCACACTTTATTTGAACATGGAATATCATGGGAAAATCCTGGCTCATTCAACTTGACATAAACCCATATCCCAATAGAAAGAGCCTAAGAAAGACCAAAGAGGAATCTCCATTTTAATTAATGGTGCTGGCTAAGAATATTGAACATATCTTGAACTATCTAAAGAACAAATAAATCTGCTTAGGACAAAGTACAGCCTGAATTCTTCTTAAAATGAGGATGGCGAAACTTCACATCATATACTTTGGACATGCTATGGTGTCAGAGGATTCAGTCCTAACATATCTCCACAGTCTTTTCATGCTTCCAAATTGTTTTATATGTCATCTAACTCCTTTTTCTCTACTAGTAATGATGCTATGTTTTTAAAAGTCAGCATGATGAGGCTTGCCTTATGTTTGCCTTTATGATGCACATACTTGGGTTCCTGACATGTCAGCATTTTCCATATCTCTTGAATCCAAGAGTATTATTTTATTATTTGTGTGTGTGTGTGTGTGTGTGTGGCTTCACTGCCCTGGTGGGAGTAGGAAGCCCAGCCTTGCTCCTGGATAACTGCTGCTGGATTTGAACTGTCAACCCATGGGCTGCAGTCCCACACACAACCACTAGGCCACCAAGGCTCAGCCCTCCAAGAGTATTATTAATAGACACTGTGGTACAAGCAATGATCTTAGCACTTCTTTAGAAACTAATTTTGTGAAAATGGACAGAGTTGACTTTGTTAAGGTTAATTACTGAGTATTTGGCACATTTGAAGGAACATTGACTAAGAGGACTGCTTTACTGGACAAGGAGAATAAAGCTGAGTTCAAGGACTTTTGGGTCACCTGAAATAAGCATTGCTTACATGAAAAAGATTTAATTCAGATCTCAAAATCTAAAACTAAGATCTTTATATAAATGTCTATAAAACCTCCAGGCTCAATCAAATTAAAATGAGTGGACTCTGCTGGAAATTTTGGTATTTGTCTGTTAAACTTATACTGTTTCTGGCCAGTTATTGTTGTTAGTGGCTGTCACGTAGGCCCTGACTCATGAGTATAAGAAACAAAATTCTGCTGAGTCTTGCAGTATCTTTATGATTATTGGTAGTCAGAAAATGTTTGGTTATGATCCATAGGATTTTCACTGGTCATTTTGATGGGAATATGGTAGATTTCTTCCTGGTATGTTTTAATCTGTCAGATTTGTTGAAACCTGCCTTTCATGGGTCACTTGGGTGCTATCAGAAATACCAGTGGCATAGGTAAAAATACCATAGCAACACAGAAGGCACCACAGCACCACAAACTGACAGATGAGTGGTGGCTTCAGTGAGTAGCACTGTGCATTTATGTAACACTCCTTCCTCAATACCTGAGGTTCTTAGAGTGTGTTAATTTCTGCTGGGTTTTGAATTCTGTCTACAGATATATGAATTCCTTTTAGGAAAGATGCTTTGTTATAATACAGGTCAGGCTGCCAACTGCAAGATCCGTTTTTTAAAACCACCAGCTTTGCCAGAGAAAGATGAGACTTTCTATTCTTATAAAGAGTGACTGTCTTGGAAATCCATAGGGGCAGTTTTACCCTGTCTTATAGGGTCACTGTGAGTTGGAATTGACTTAATGGCAGTGATTTTTATATTACAAGTCAGAAAAACAGCTTGATACCATGATACACAATATATATGGGCTTTCTCAAGCTTGGCAGATCAGTTTTAAATCTGCTTCTGCTATTGTACTTGTGATCTTTCTGGCAAGTTTATTAAGTTTCCTGTGTCTCAATCTTCATGTCTTTCATGAGAGATGTTCATTTAGCACCCTCTGTGTTCCCCATCATCCATCATTTTTCCTCATTGTGTTTTGTTTTCCTTTGTGGTCCTTATTAATCCCAGGCACCGTGTGTGGGTGCTTGTTCATTGTTTGACTCCATTCACTCTCCGAAGTTCACAAGTGCTTAGATTTCAGCTTGTTGATACAGCACCTATAGTATTACCTGGCTCATGACTGATCCAGCTACATAAATTGTTTGTGTGAGGGGTGAATGAATGGAAAATGCAGTTAAAGGCTGACTGTGCACATAATCAGTTCTTCGGTGATAGGGCTGGAGGAGTGACTAGATTAAGCTAAGAAAGAAATATGTCACTCATTGAAATATAGGTAATAATCCAGAAATGGAAGTAAAGCGAGTTAAGAAAGAAGGGAAAGTATGTGGCATTAAAACAGTTTCACACAAAGGGCACAGATTATGCATCTCTCACATATAGATGACAAGGAAAGCAGCTTGCCAAATTGAACTGAGTAGAGGCTAGTTGGAGGAGATGGCTCTGTGCCGAGCTGATGACTCGAGGCAATGCACATCAATCCTGAAGTGTTCTGTCCTGTTCTAAAACAAATGGGACATTATTCTCTCCTTTGTGGATATACAATCAAAGCTAAATGTTAATAGGGTGATGAGTGAAGGAAGCTGCTGATCTGGCCTCCCATGCAACGCTGACACATTGCCCAATGGTAATATTCACACAATGATTAAATGCAGAACATGTTAATGCATGAATGCAGAGTAAGGAAAATGCATAGGACCAGATGTCCTTGGCAACTGTGGCAGAGAAAGTGTCCAGTGTCAAAGACAATCTTGGTCCTTGGCACGTGATCCACTGTGATCTTGGCTGCTCTGAGAATGGAGGGATAATTGGTAGTAGTTTTATCTGCATTAAAAAAAGCCAAAAAATGGATTCATTCACGAGGATTGATAACAAGAATTTACATGACCTTCCAGCAATTTGCTCATTGACAATTCTTTATAAGGCAGTGGGGTTGGTAGTTCTATATGACAATCAGGATGCGCAAATACTTAGTTGCATATTGCAAATCTGGGTGACTTCCATGCCTCAGTCATTAGCACCATGTTCCTGAAAGGCTTGAAGAGTACGAAAGGAACTATGCACATAACACTTCACCCAAATCGAACTAAGCCTTCCCACACTTCATTAAAACAGATGGCAGAGATGCATCAGTTGTCTCATATTTTATCTGAAATGTTTAATTGTAAAATAAACAATTCAGCTGTATACTGGCAGTTTTTTATTTTGTTCATGAATGCAACTAGACTTATATTTTAGCTAAATATTCTAACTCTACCACTCTCCATAAGCACAAGTTAAATGAAAATAATAGGAAACATCAAGCCAAATAAAAATGAAGTGTAAATCTAAGAAAGTAATAAAGTGAAACCTTCAATTTACATCTTTGTCTCAATGTGTTAGCTATTTAGCCACAAAGTGATCTAATCTTACTATTTATCCACAAATGATGTTTTCGTTGCACTGCATTTAGTTTTGTAGTGTATTTCAGACTGTTTAAGGTGGTTTAGACCAAATCAACCCCCAAACCAAATTACTCATTGATTATTGCATTAAGAGTGAAGCATAAAGCTAGGTACAGAAGAATAAGACATGATTATTGCTTTTAAGAAATTTAAAATCCAAAGTAATACTTTCCTTGTAAAATGAAAACTAAACATATATAGCACAGGTGCTAAGAAACAGCTAATTTTTAGATAATAACTACTATGGGAATTCAGAAGAAAGTAAAATTATTTAGATTTGGAAAAAATATTCAAGTGATTATGTGAGCCGAAAATACAGATAAGTACACAGGGAAGGGGAGGCATTTGAGGAAGAAAAGTTATTGAGAGGTAAAGCAAAAAAATGGGAAAATATCAGGTGTGTTCAAGGAATAAAGAACTCTGGCAGAAATGATAGAATAGGAGAGATCAGAAGAATCCAAGTAAGATTCATGAGAGCATGCCAAAAACATCCAGATTTATTCTATAACTAACTAGGGAGGATAGTCTGTTGCTGAATAGAGGGCTACAACATTTCACTTTGAACCCAACTCATTCACTCACTCATTCATTCATTTAGTTCATATTTGTTTACTAAGCATCACTGTCATTAGGCCAAATAGTTAGTATATGGATTTTTGTTTTCAAGATTATCATCTGGGGAGAAACCCAGAGAATTACTTGTGAGTTAAAACAAGGTTGAAATTTGTAGTAACAGGAAGCAAGGGGGCTCTTGAAGAAAGTGAAATGGTTGAACCAACCAAAACCATGCCCCTGTTGCATTTAGCAAAGTCAGGACTGACACATGACCTTTAAACAAATTGTCTCGTCTGAAACCATAGGTAATACTTTTCACACTGTGGTCTAGTCAGGATATGGAAAGAATGTACCCTGAAAGAGGATCCTAAGGCAAATGGTCACCACAGCATTTTGTACAAGATATCACTAGGAGATGAATTGGTTTAAGCAAGTAGTTTTTCAGACATTTCTGGAAAATATGTATTGTGACTATTATATACAATTTTCTAAGTCAGCCTGTACTTCTGGAATTCAGTTTGTAATTAGTCTGACTAATCTGCCTGAATTACCATAGACTGCTTTAGAATGTCTCTTTTACATCATTAAAAATTATATTTTAATTAGTTAATTATTCTCTCATTCATTTATTTTTCAACGCGATAATTTTTGTTTGGTTTTTGTTTTCAGTCAGGGGAGAGCATGAATGCAGGCCCCAACCACCACAAATTATTCAGTCGTTTCCCACATTTGGGGAAATCACAGGGGTCAGCACATCCAGAGTGCAATAGATAAGCCTCACCCTGGGAAAACCACCTTCGTGATCACGGTATCTCTCCTGCCAGGTAAGTATCACCTGATAGTTTTATTGATATATATATATAACTTACCTTCCATACAACTCAATAATTTAAACATACTTAAAAGAGTTGCATGTGTGATCATCTCCACAATCAAGGTTAAAACATTTTCTTCTTTCTTGTACTCATTATTAGTTCATTTTCATTCAGTCTCTCTTACAACAAGCTTTCATTCCAACCAGCCTTTAATCCTATTATTGTCTCTATAGAATTACCTATTCTAGATTTCATAGAAATAAAATCATACAAAAATAAAAACACAAAAATACAATAGCAAAATAAAAGAGAAAAATCTCAATAGAAAATAGAGAATAATAAAAAGTAGAACAAATTTAAAATGGATCAAAAGGGAGGAAAAGTATTAAGGTGTTACATTTTAACCTAACTACATATGCATTAGTATATTTTCCAGTGTACTCTGTCTGATAGCATGGCTATTCACATTGCTGGTCCACAAGCAAGAGGGGATTCTCCAGAGGCTGAATCCACGTGGACACCCTGAAAATGGCTATCACTCATGGCCTTCTGCAAACTGGGTGCCCAAAATTTAGCTCTAATACTATTCCCCTGTCTAGTTTTGAATTTTGTTATTTACCAGCCTTAGATAACACAGGTAAATGTGTTTCCTCCAGGTGGACTTAACTGACATCTTACTCAGACAAGCCTTTAAAATCCCAGGTGCTATTCTTTCTGGTAACTGTAAACCATCTGATTTCTACACCACACTTTGCTATAGCGCCCATATCTTCAGTGATCTCTTTATGAGGGTAAGTATCAAGTAGGGACACATTATAAGAATGAATTGCTAAAAAGAAAAAGAACGAATTGTTCTTAGCTTAGGGCTATGATTAAGTGAGAGCTCAAAATCTATCTACTCCTATGTCTAGATATACGTATGTCTCTGATCTACTTTAGAGACTTAATTATCTTCCTAATCAGGAACAATATTAATAATCTCCACCATGTGTCCCATACACTTACCCCATGAAGAAGCAATAAGAAAACTATGATGTAAATTCCTGATATTTCTTTACAACTATTACTCTCAGAACTCCTTCCTTAGACTCATTAATGTCACTCTGTGAACTGGTGGATATTCATTTGAAAGTATCTCTTAAATACTTTAACAAATCCACTAAATTTTACCAGATCAATATCTGAAAGCTTTTCTCTGTGACACCTAAAATTGCATCTGATTGGCTATTTGGTATATCAGTTAAGTGATAGGATAGATGATAGGTTTGCGTCTATTTTTTAATGCCATGCAATCTACCCATTCTACATTTGTGACCAACTAGCAGACCGCCATCGATGTAATGAGCACCCTGATCTAAATGACTGTACCAGAGTCTGCTTTCTAGCTTTCTACTGTTGATTGGGATCTTTGTAAATACACAGATAATTCCACTTTAGTTAAAATGCTAGGTTGCCTGCTTCCATGGTCAAATTCTCATTCAACAGAGGCACATATTGAATGGTTTAAGCAAAACCTTTTTCAAACTTTGAACCGTTCCCTTGTATGTTGTTTAGTTTGTGACTCAGGAACTTAAAAGTTGTTCTCCATGTGGCTTTTTCTGTGTAAGCTGTTCAGTTCAGCTTGACAGCCAGTTGCTTGCTGGGACTCCTTTGTTTTCTAGGGATACATTAGCCTTATACTGACAATTCACTGCCCTGGAGTCAATTCTGACCCGGTAGGGAAGAGTAGAGCTACTCCTTAGGGCTTCTGAGGTTCTAAAACTTTATAGAAATAGAAAGTTTCCTGCTAGTCTTGCCAGGTGACTGGTGGTTTCAAACTGATGAGTTTTATCTACATATGGCTATACTCTCTGAAATAGGGAATACAATTTCTAAGAATCAAGATGCACTCCTCCTGAAGCTTCTGATGGCTATATGGCTAAGCACCATGTTTGTACTCACTAAGGAAGCCTCAAGAAAGTGACCCTAAATGAGGCAGGGGTTTTTTTTTTTGGTATCAATTTATTTTTATTTATTTTTAAAATCATTTTATTGGGCGCTCATACAACTCTTATCACAATCAATGTGTACCTCTATTGTATGCAAAGCACATTTATACATGTGTTCAAATGAGGCAGTTTTGATGTGAACAAAAGTTTTTCTGTGCAGTAAATTAGAATGTAAAGATTTTAGAACCAAGCATGATACATGCAAAAGTTATTTCAAATGGCTTTACAAGTTCTTTCAGAGACAAAAGTTGAGTAAATTTGCCTCCCTGTGAGATACTGTGCCCAAACAAGGTAAGCATATCAAGGGAATGCAAAGTCAAAACTCTACTTCAATGGACTCCTCTGACCCCTCACAGCTTTCTCTTTCATCACTACTCCCTGCGTATTATGTGCACTCTCTGGTGGAATTTCCTTATTATCCTACAGATTTTGTATGCAGTCATCCAGAGAGAAAACTGCACCTTGAGATGCTCTTTAAAATAAAACCACCTGAGCACGCTGTAAATTTATCCTGTTGACTAAGGAAGATTTAAAGGCTGTATGTGAGGACTTTTATAAACAGACTGAAGAATTTACTAGTTATGAGACAGGACTACTGGACAAAATATCTACCTATTCAAATGCTATGGGGTCCCAGGAAAGTAATTTATGGAGAAAAGAGGTTGGGTGGAAGACCTCAGGAGAATCTTTACATCTAAGAACTAGTGTGATTGCTATATATATATATATATATATATATATATATATATATATATATATATATATATTAAGCCAGGGAAGGGAAATGGATAGTAACTAATTAAAGGTCATCCTCAGAAAAATAGATTAAGTCAAGAATCAAATTTGTAAGCAGGCAAAGGATAAAAGCCTGAGTAATTACCAATGCAGGGCTGCTAAAGTTTGTAGCGAACTCAGGGTTAATCTTGAAGACCCATGCACTTGAGATTGATTTCAACTCATGATTCATTTATGGAATTAATGCCAAACTAGCCTATTTGGTTGCAAGACATAATTTGAATTGGGAAACTGCTTTGATTGTCAACTTTACTAATCAAATCCACAAATTGTCCAAAACCCTAGAGAAGGCTGAAGATGCCAATCAAGAAAGTAAGGCAAGACAGAATAAATTGATGAACTACAACAGCTATAGAACCCAATTCCAATAGATAATTGAACATACTCAGGGACTAAGGCAAGGAATATATGACCCAATGTATTAGGAATCTTCTTTTACTGCAAAAAGCTGAATATTTTCAGAAAACTAGCTTAAAATTTCATAATGAAATCAGTACTTTGCCAACCACTTCTCTGCCTCCAGAGGCTGAGTAATGGGGCTCCAAATACAATAAAACTCCCCCCCTTTATAGTTCTAGATTCCCCAGGAGAAACCATCTTTCATGTGAAGGTTAAGAACTATAAATCTTTTATGTATGTGGTGGTCACCCTATCAGCTTTGATTTCCACTTGCTCATAAACCCTTAGACCTTGAGGTTCACACACTTCTAAAATCATGGGTGTTCCTCAACCAATCCAGATTTCTTCAGGACACATTGAGAATATGCATTTATTTTTGTTAAGTCCTGACTTGCTTGTTAATTTATTGGGACTTGGCCTCCAATTGGAAATGCAGCCTTTAGTTTACAAAAGAAGGTGAGATCTCATTAAGTGTGCTAAAGACAAGTTCATTCCAAACTATATTGCATATACATCCCAGACTATATTGCATATACAATACAAAGCACAGGAAGGTGCTTTGAGCACTTTGATGTCATCCCTGATTCCTTGGGGAAACATCTTCTACAGAAAAGGATGAATTTAGCTTTCAGCTGAACTTATCTAAATTCAAACCTCTGCCCAAATTTCTTCAATATTATATAAAACCAGAATTCTCCTAAGGAAGGAGTAGTCAAAGGGATTATCATTATCTGCACCAGTCTTTGTAACATACCTGATTTTCCTGTAAAAGGGACTCTTACTTCATCATGGTGGATCTTTATAGTGCCTTTTTTAGCATCCATGAACACCCAGACGTTAATATATTTTTGCTTTACCTGGTAAAGTGGCGCATCAATTTGTTTCCACTATTATGCTCTACAAAACTACGGAATCTCCCACCTACAGTCCTCCTATCTGCAAGGTTACAGGCAGATTTGCAACCTTTGCAATTTATTCTTGAGTCAAATGTACTTCAAAATATAATTGATTTGTTCATTTGTTATCTAAATGAAGAAGCATACTTAAAGGATAGTGCCATTCTCTTAAGGATAGTCCTCTGATAAGTGTTTGGAGCATAAAACAGAAGTTAGAGTCTCTTTCCTTATGCCCCAAACTAAGAAATAGTTCAAGGAATGTAGGGGACTCTGGATATTGCTGTACTTGAATATCCAACTTTTCTTAGCGCTTCAACCTATACAAGTGTTTAAAAACTTCTGAGTCTAATTCTCTGCAATTATCAGAAGGGAAAGCTGCTTTTTCTATAGTCAAGGCAATATCTATTACAGATTCCTACTATGGAATTCTCCAATTATGGTTTCAGTTTTACTGTCTATGTTCATGAAGTAGATGGTTGTGCTCTAAGGGTCCTAGCTCAAAAATAAGACAAAAAACATTGGTTGAATACTATTGGGTCCAATTGAATACCATGGCCAGAGGATCTTCCTACTTGGCTGGCTGGAGGCAGAAGCCATAACCAAAGTAGAAATCACTGCCAACAGTGTCCTCACTGACTGTGTGTGTTTGTGTGTGTGTCCACATACCATTTCTGTCATTTAAAACTCTGGCCTCATTCCGTACCTTTCCCCTAGTGGAATGACTTCCTATGAGGTCCCTCTGTTAGCTGCTCCTCACAGTCTCATTCAAACAGTTTCCAGGTGAAAACTAATCTGAAGATATTTGCAGATTTATTTTTTTAAGAGTAGAAGCTTTTCCTCATCAAAAGGAATATTTGCTTCACCTGGGGTATGCCCAAAACCCTTTGCAGGGACCAAAGCACACCTTTTACTTGACAGGTCTTCAAGGGTCCATGTAAGATTTCCTCAAATTGTCAATGATTTCATGATCTACACCAACCTCAATCCTTGAATCTAACTAAAAGAATCAATATCATCATTAAAAATCAATTAGCCAGCTTCTGCCCCCCCAAAGTCAATTAGCCAAATTATTTGCCCCCTACTTTTGCCATGGGTTTAAGTGCTGCCATTGATATTAATAATCTGAAGCCTATCCAACTTAAATTTATAAATCAATTCTCACTCCTAATGAAATTGTCATTGGACAGTCTTTCAAATTTTATACAAAGCATTTATACAAAATATTTTGAAATATTTCCATGCTTAAGTGCATGGTGTCAAAACTCATAACATTTAAGTTAAAGATTCAGTTGTGTTTTTTTTTCTAAATCTACAGAGGTAATAACCAAAGCAACCAGACAACCTGGAGACTATGCACACTGGAAGATACATCAATTGTAAGAGTCTTTAAGTTTCAAAGGAAGGGTTCTATTAAGTGCTCCTCTTTAATCTTATACAAAATCACAGCAGAATTACAGGGAATTAAGGCCTCAATGCAGTTGTGCAAGGTTTTTAGACTGGGATACACTGTTGACTCAACAAGAAGACTAAAGTTGAAATTCAGACCCAAGGACAAGAAGCAAACAAAATCGAAGGAGATGGCTCACATTGCCAAGACCCAAGATGTAGTGTGGTATAGTTAGTTTCTGAGTTTGAACTCATTGAGATGATTGGATGTTCATTTCTGATTGTTTTTAACTCTTTCTTACCTTTAAAGTGCTAAAATTCACGTTAATTTGATCATAATTGCATGATAGTGGCCTTCTCCCCACTGAACCCTAGGCTACTTTTCTCTATTGTGAAGCCTCTCTTAAGTTTTCTTACTACTGTCCACAATCTCTATTTTATCTCTTGGCATGAAAATGCCTTTATTAAATAGTTCACATCATTGCAAACACTAATGATTTGATTAAGGGCTGGATCTGTCATCCTTTACCTTAAATTGTGCTAGCTCATTCAAGCCCATTAGCCCATCCTATGTTGAACTATAGGTTTCTAACCAATGCTACTATTAATTTCAACATCACCTTTGAATAAGTTATATAATGGCACCCCACCCAAGTTCAGGTACCATGCCTTAATTAAACCTAACTCATAAAACCTGTCCAGGCCATGGAATATTTGAGAATTGGTTTTGCAAGATTGAAATGTACTCATGTTGACTGGATTAGCTATTAACTCTAAGACAAAGAATACACTAAATCTCATGTACAAGCCAAGTTTTTCAGCACATTTTCATGTAATTTTTGTAAAATTAGGTGCCTCTGTTGATATTTCAGTTGGCTTAGACTAAAGTATATGTGTACTTTGAAAATGTATCCATTAAGGTAAAGGAATTACCTGGCTGCATGTAAAAAAAACTCATTCCTCCTTTGTACTAGCCTCTGGGATCTTCTAAAGATGGAACGACTTTCCATTTGCTATAATTAACAAAATCATAGCTTGAAAAAACAGATCAAAGCACGCTCTTTTCACATAATACTATAAAAACATACAAATATTATTTGTATCCCATATGGATATGATTATCCCACTAAAAATGTGTCAAACCTAGCTTTAGATTTGATGATTGAGTACTGCTTTATCTAAATTTATGCAACATGATGGAATAATGAACTTTGGGCCATTCCTTTAAATATCCATTTTCACAGTGAGAATTTAAACTGTACTGATAAGGATAAAACTGATGTCTTTAGATGCCATTGAGTCTGTTCTGACATCTAATGTAAAGCAGAGTGAAACACATTTGAATCCTGTTCCATTCTCACAGCTGTTCCTATGTTTGAGCCCATTGCTATACCCACTCTCTCAGTCAATCTTACCCGGGGTCTTCCTCTTTTTCACTGCCCCTTCTACTTTACCAAGTGTGATGTTCATCCCCAAGGACTGGTCTCTCTTCACAACATAGCCAAAGTGTGTGACTGAAGTTTTGTCATCCTTGCTTGTACTTCTCCCAATACAAGTGACAGACTGTGTCACTTTCAAGATCCTTTGCCAGCACTATAATTCACTTGCACCAATTCTTCTTCAGTTTCACTCTTCAGTGTCTTACTTTCAGATGCATGGGAGGCAATGGAAAATACCATGACTTGGGTCAAGCATACCTCAGTCCTTAAAGTAACATCCTTGCTTTTTTTGCATTTTAAAGAGATCTTGTGTTACCAATTTACCCAAAGCAATTTGTCATTTGCCTTCTTGACTGCTGCTTCCCATGAGTATTGATTATGGAAACAAGCAAGGCAAAATCCTTGACAACTTCGATCTTTTCTCCATATATCATGATATTCCTTATTGGTCCAGTTGTGAGGATTTTTGTCTTCTTACACTGAGTTGTGTTTCATACCGACGACTGCAATCTTTGAACTTCATCAGCAAATGCTTCGAATCCTCCTTACTTTCATCAAACAAAGTTGCATTATCAGCATATCTCAGGTTATTAATAAGCCTTCTTTCAGTCCTGATGCTGTATTCTTTATATACGCAAGATTCCCTTTTTATTTGCTCAACATATAGATTGAACAAGTATGATGAGAGGATGCCACGCTGACACACACCTTACCCAATTTTTAACCATGCAGTATGCCCTTGTTCTGTTAGAACAATTGCTTTTTTATCCATGTACAGGTTCCAGGTTCTACATGAGGACAATGTAGTGTTCTGGGACTCTCATTCTTTTCAAGGCTGTCCATAGTTTGTTATGGTCCCATAGTCAAATGCCTTTGTATAATCAATAAAACACAATTAAACATCTTTCTGGTATTCTCTGCTTTCAGTCAAGTCCATGTGACATCAGCAATAGTACAGTTTGTTCCACATCTTCAGAATTTTGCCTAAACCTCTGTCAGTTCCCTATCAATGTACTTCTGCAGCTGTTGCTGATCTTTAGCAATATTTTATTTGCAGGTGATATCAACAATATTGTTCCATAATTGGAGCATTCTGTTGGGTGCTTTCTTTTGATGGGTAGAAATAGGGATCTCTTCCAGTCTGTTGGAAAGTAGCTGTCTTCCAAATTTCATGGCATAGTGAGTGGTGAGTACTTGCAGTGCTGTTGAAGCACATTTCAACACTTGGCATTTCATCAATTCTTGGAGCCTTCTTTTTGGCTAATGCTTTTAGTGTGGCATGAATTCTTCCTTCAGGGCTATTCATTCTTCCTCCTAAAATGGTTGAATGTCAACTAGCTCCTTTGGTACAATGACTCTGTCTATTCTATCCATTTTCTTTCGATGGTGCCTGTAGAATTCATGATTTTGCCCCTGGAATCTTTTAATATTACAACTTGAGGCTTATATTTTTCTTAAGTTCTTTCACACATGCTGAAGGTAACTTTCCTTCTATTAAATTTTTTCTTATTTAATTAAAACTTTTAGAAAAACAACCAACAAAAAGTCCCCAGATAAACAAGGTTGAACAGAAGAAAATCCTTTAAAGGAATCTCCCAACTAACCCATTTTTCTTAGAATATGTCTCCTTTGCTATGGTGAGAGAAATCTGGAACATGCTGTCTTTGACCCAGTTACCTACTCCAATGGACAACCAACAAAAAAGGAGAAGAAAAATCCAGACATATGATAACTCATATTAAGGGGAGTGTAACCTGTTAACCCTCTGATAAATATGCTGCCTACCTGCATATTTAGGGCAACATAATACATGGCTATATCACATACAATTCCTTGTGCTAAAAGAAAATCTAAAATAACTTTATAATCTAAGAAAAACCTATCTAGAGAACGCAAAGATCTTTTATAGGCATCTGAGACTCAACAGTGCAGTACCATATTTCCCATGGTACAAGAAAGATGAAATCTTGTTTTAAACGATTGCTGTTGTTATCATTGGAGTAATTAATTGCTGTATGAAGATCACACTGATGCCTTGACTCAGAGAACTAAACTCAAGTCCATGAAAAGGTTGTTGCTCATCATTTACGGTTCTATTGGAACCATATCTATCTATATATCTATATATCCTATCATGTAGCTAGATTTACTTGTAATGTTCTAAACCAACACATACTTTTGCAATTTAATTTGGAAGAAATAGTCAAAGATTGGAAAGCCCCATCTCTCATTGCCTCCCTCACGAAGAATCAATCAGAATAGTATAATATAACTGTTTTATTTTACACTATAAATACTTGCTCTCAGCTGAGCCCTGGTGGCTTAGTGGTAGTTTGCAGGACTGCAGCCCACAAGGTTAACAGTTCAAATCCAGCAGCAAGGCTGGGGTTGCTACTCCCACCAGGGCAGTGATGCCACCAAAATAAATAAATAAATAAATACTTGCTCTCAGAACTCTCTCTTTAGGTTTGCTGATTTCATTTTGTGGACAATGACTCCCAATTTGAACATATATTTTAAATTCTTTAGCAAATTTTACTTGGTCAAGGTCTTAAGACCTTTCTCCATAAAAAAAAGTCATAACCATGTCAAAATTGTGGCAATTTTGACAATTAACTAAAACACTTTTCCACAAAGCCATCTTTTGTGAGTGATAAGGAAATATAAAATGGAAGTTAGGAGACCCTAATCATCACTAATATATCTTTTGTTTGTTTTTCGGCATCACTGCCCTCTGGTGGTGGGAGTAGGAGACCCAGTCTTTGCTCCTGTGGAGCTGCTGCTGGGATTGAACCTCTATCCCAGTGGGCTGCAGTCCCACGCACAACCACTATGCTACCGGGGCTCAGCCCATCACTAATACATTTTATACTGCAACATAGGACAACTGCACTTATAACTTATAGGGTCATATATTACACACAGATCAGTTTTTTCCCTTTTGCTATTGGGGAAAAAAAGAAAGATAAGGATAAAATTTAAGAAACGTAAAAGAAAATCATCCCAATAAGAATTGGGAATCTTGAATAAATAGGTGCTTTCCTAAGAGAAATAACAATTAATAAATTTTATTATGCTTAATTGTTAGCATTCAATCATAGTTAAGAAGACCTGGTGACAGTGTATTACACATTGAGCTAGTAACTGAAAGGTTCAAAATTTAATTTTACCATCTGCCTCTGAGAATAAGAATAGGTCAACTGCTCCTGAAACCCTATGGAGCAGTCCTACTCTATCCCAGTGAGTCAGAATCCGCTCTGTATCACCGGGCTTGCTACACTGTTGGAAACCATTAGAGACACATATAACTTCTCTGCTACAGTACTCAATCAATTATCTTAATAACCCTCATAACGCACTACTATGACCCTGTTTTTATAGGCAGCTAGTTGTTAAATAAAATTTCTCAAAACCTTAAAGTCAGTAAATAGAGGAGGCAGAATTCAAATTCAGCTCTGCTCTTCATCATCATGTGGCACTACTTTCTCTTAGAGAGGAATGGTATGTGATTCTTCAGAAACATGGCAGAGAAAGATAAGTTAAATTTCAGAAAAATTAGAATGAATGGAACAGACTGATTCCTTTCCCCCACCCCTTTCATAGAATGGTGGTTAGAATTCAACCTAACCAGGAAATATTTGCTTTAAGGTAACTAATAAGAACAGTATCTCATATTGATCGGGAATTTCTAGATGGTCCAAACAGTTACTGCGCTCACTGCAATCTAAAACCTCTGTGGTTAGAGTCCACCAAGAAATGCTTCTGAAAAAAATGCCTGATAACTTACATCTGAAACTTGAAAACTCACTAAGTAGTTACACTCTCACTCCTATGGGGGTCTCCATTATTCAATACTGACTTCCCTGTAACTAGTTTGATTTTTAGGTTTTACTAGTGATTGAGCATCTCTATATGCCATTTGTGGGCCATTAATAACCACTTTTTACAAAAAAAAAAAAAACATCTGAAGAGATTCAAAGTTACAGAAAGGCTTTTTTCTTCTTTATTACAATTCACATAGTTATCAAGGACTAGAATACACATATATCTGACTAATCTCCCCCGCCACAATATGTATTATGCATACCTATGTGGTAGTTATCTCTTCCGCCACAATATGTATTACGTATACCTATGTGGTAGATATAGAGTCATTTGCCAATTTGAGGATTAAGAGTGAATTGGGTGGAGTCTACTCTATCAATTGGGTCATAGCCAATCAGGCTTCTGTGTGAGCATAGCCTTCCCCAAAGGATTCTGGGAATTTCCAGTATTTCTTCTTTGGAGGTGGGAGAATCTCTGCTCACACCCTGGGAGACATAGCAATTGATAATACATGAACCCACCCTGATGCAGCCCTGGGAGAAGCCAGGCAGAGACCCCTGCCAGCACTGAGATGTTTATAATGCCACTGGATCCAAAGATTTTCTACCCACTGGCCTGTGATCATCCTGCATTTGGTGTCATTGCATGTGTTTTATGAGTTTGAAGAGGACTTTATAGACTGATACTGGAAATTTGGGCTAATATCTGACTTATGGACTTGATCTGGGCTGGACTGGGATGTTTTCTCAATGTTCAATTACTCTTATATATTGTGTTAGTCTGAGGAGACTAGAGGAACAAATTTATAGACATGCATTGGATATAAGGGAATGGTTTATATACAAAAGGAATGGAACACTGAGAAAGCATCCCAGTTCAAAGTCCAGTCCAGTTCAAAGTCATAAGTCTGATATTAGCTCATATGCCCAATACCAGTCTATAACGTCTCCTTCCGACTCACGAAGTCATACATAGGTCAGTGGGTGCAGAATCCCAGCACTGGCAGGGGTCTCTCCATGGTCTCTCCGTGGATCCATGGATCCTCATTTCTAGGGCTTAGGGTCCATCAACAGCATCCGGTCGTGGCAGAAGCAACTCATCGCTGGCAGGGGTCCCCATGTGGCTTCTCCAGCTTCAGAGGTCTGGCTTCCTCAGGGCAAAGCCTCCGGGAATTCTCCTCTGGCTCCTCAGACGCTGCCATCTTGTCTTGTCCATGATTCATTGTCTCTGAGACTAACTCCCAACAACTGAGGAGATAGCTTCTCCTCTTCACGAGGGAAATATCGCGAGATTTCCCAGATGTATCAGGAGAAAGCCATGCCCACACGGAGGCCTCATTGGCTACTCAATGGTTATCTCCAGATTAACAAGCTAGACTCCACCCCTACAGCTCAATCATGAAATTAACATAAGCACATGACTGCCACATATATAAACCTCTTTCTTATACACAGATGTGTGTCCATGGATTTGTTTCTCTAGTCTACCCAGACAAACACAACCTATAATTACCTTTAGGTTACCAACTTTGTTTATTCTTTGGACTTTCTTCTATTGCTCTATTTGAATGCCAAAGA
The DNA here is from genome assembly GCA_004026705.1 of Nesogale talazaci. Taxonomy (NCBI): domain Eukaryota; kingdom Metazoa; phylum Chordata; class Mammalia; order Afrosoricida; family Tenrecidae; genus Nesogale; species Nesogale talazaci. Next base: position 28,283 of record PVJH01021100.1, read on the forward strand.
CCCCAAGGTGCTGGAATGGAGCCTAGGTTGGAGGAAAACAAGTTGTATTTCTCTGACAGACAGAGTGATTCTCTGTGACATTTCATAGGCAGAATTATTTGAGATTTTAAATAATCCAAATTTCCATGGCTCCTATAAGTATGAAAAATGTGGCCTTTTATTTCAATACCTAATTCTTAAGATTTGTCTATTAGCTAGTCTTTCTCTTAAAGATATTTTACTTCCTGAATAAATTGTAAACTCATAAATATAACTCACTGATAATCACAACTCAAGCTCCAAGAACAGAAGAGCCACAGTCAAGTAAAGAACAAGACAGAAAGACTACATCATTCCTCTTAAATATTGGATAAGAGAAAGGAAAATATAGGAACAGCTGTATAAAAAGGTGAAAAATTCTTAGTTACATCTCATCCTAGAACTAACCAGACCCAACCCTGCTTAGCTTCTAGTTGTCTCTTAAGCTGCTTAATGAGTGACAAGAAATATTGTGTTTGTTGCCTGTCATTTTGCATATTTTATAGTAACTCATGTAGTTCTCATAATGACCCAATGTTATCTATAAAATTTTGAAATTCAGCATGGCTAAATTAGTTCCTCCAGGTGATATAGTGAAGAAGTGGCAGAGGTGACTCTGACATGCCTAGGCTCTGATGTCACCAACTTCCCCCTATTAGGAGATAGAAACAAATCCATCTCTTTGTTCGTACCAGGATGATCATTAAAACTAAAGCATTTATGAACGATAGGGAAAATATTCAAATCAGAAAGCCAAACTTGTTAGTGTCGGACAAAAGATTTATATGTAGCCATTAAAGTGAAAATATTTGACTTGCAATCATAGTTTGCCAAAATCATCTCTCTATTTCTGCTTCTTGGGATGGTGTGCAAGCACAATGCTGATTTACTTTTTAAGGAAAAGGCTACAGTTATTACTGATAAGAAAAAAATCATCTGCATTTCAATGAATAGCTTTTTAAAGGTTTTCCTTCCCTTTTATAAATGTTAAACGCTCAGCTATAAAGTGAAAGGCCCATATTTATTAATTTGTACTTTTCAAAATAAAGGGCTTTTTTATTGCGATACACATACAGGTTTCTCTTAATGACACTCTACTTAAGTTTCCAAATAGTTTAACTGTGTTTAGAAATACGATTGAAGAATAATCTGACTGAGACTGATAAGTTTCTCCATGTGGTTTTGACTCAGAGAGGATAATGGGAGAATATTATCCTTTCCACTTTCTGTCATTCTCAAAGGACAGACACAAATGTGTAAACAAATGTGAAAGAGAAACAAAGAGGACAGCCAGATTGCCAGAGATCCATTACTTTCCCCCTAGGGTATGTGGCTTTAACAGAAGTGGGGCAAAAGCCAAGAGAACTGAATTCAAAGGGAGGCTCCCAGAAGTGAGTCATCTATTTAGACAACATCCGAGGAATATCAGGCCAGATTCTACTGGGTGCAGAGCCTGCGCATGGCCATTTGGTGGGCACTTTGGGGATTGTAGTAATCTATGCCAGCCAGAGCATAAAGCAGCAAAAGATCACTAAAGGGTAAGGTCAACTTCATTGCTATTCAAGATATAGAGTGTTTGGTCATACGACATTTCTCTCTGCCCACATGCAAACATGATTGGTAGCTATGATAGATCTGAAAGATAAAGAATATATATCTACTTTAAAAGTAATAACCTGCTCTATTATTATTATTATCCTGTTGTCTTGAAATAATTAAGGGTATCATTCATCTTTTCATCTAAAATGAACTGTTGTAAAGAAACTTAAAAACAAAACAAAAAATACACAAATCTCGTTCTGCATAGAAAAGCAAAGTGACACAATGAAAATAACCAGACTTTGGGGCTGAGCCCCAGTGGCATAGTGGTTGTGTGTGGGACTGCGGCCCACTGGGACGGAGGTTCAATTCCAGCAGTGGGGCTGGGCCTCCTAATCCCACCGCCAGAGAGCAGTGATGCCCCCCAAAATAAAAAAATAACCAGACTTTGGCCCTGGAGAAGCTAAGTTGGAGACAGGCCTAGTCATTTTTTAGCCATTAATCCTGGGCAAGGATGGTGTGTAAATTCTTATAATATGGCCTTTCTAGGTATGATCTTGTGACACTAACAAAATATTTGAGTGGGCTGGTACAAATAAGATCCTGCGGCCCAGCAAGGGTATTGGACAGCCTGCTACTACTACAAATGTTGTTGCTGTTAGATACTCTGAAGTTGATCTGATCATCTGCCTGGTCCCGAGCCATCGTCACAATCATTGTTAGGCTTATGTCTATTGTTGTAATAAATGCAATTCACAAAAAACACTTACAGGGCTGACACAGTGAAAGCAAGATGATGGAGCCCGTGTAGGGGATTAATCAGGTTGCCATTTTACTAGGCTAAGTAGATACTTTAATCTTCGTAGTGAGTAGATATCTTACTACCATCAAGAAGAAGAGTCAAGAGTGGAATGTGTCCTTTGGACCCAAAGTCTCTGTACTGAAAACTTCCTAGACCCAGAAGGCAGAGACAGTCTTAACAAGAGAAATCCATTTGAGACAGTGAGAAGAAGTAGCAAGTATCAATTAGTCTAGTGGCAGAAAAACAGCAGCAGAACTATGGAAATGGTTGGAAAGCGCATGTGGATTTCCCAGTCTACAGAACAAAGTCATTATAATGGGCTTGCTGACCTTTGCAAGAAAGATGAATGCCTTTGGGCAGGGAACTGTAAGTGGTGTACCTCCAGGTACATGTTGGCTAGCCTACCCATGGAGCATACTACTTGTCTGTCAGACAGTGTTGGCTTGTATATTGCTGTGATGCCAGAAGCGACACCACTGGTACTTCATGATAGATAGGTTTCAGTGAAGCTTCCCTGTTAACACAGTCTAGGAAGAAGAAAAAGGCAGTGTACTTCTAAGGGCTTTGCCACTAAAAACCTCATGGATAGCAGCAGAAACTTGTCTGAATAGTGCCAGAGGATGAGCTCCTCAGGCTGGAAGACACTACTGGGGAAGTGCTACCTCCTCAAAGCAGAAATGACCGTAATGAAATGGATGGAGCACAGCTTTTGGAACCTTCAGTTGATAAAGGAGCATGATTCAAAACAAGAAGAAACAACATGCATTACCCAAAGCCCACCTGTAGGCAACTGGGCAGTCTCTTACAGAAGGGTCTCGGCGAGGAGATGAGCCAATCAGGGCGCTATGTAGTAACAATGAAGCATACAACTTTCCTCTAGATCTTAAATGCTTCCCAGTCCCCACTCCCAATGATCATGATCCCAATTCTACCCTACAATAGACCAGAGGACGTACAATGGCACAGATAGGAATGGGAAACACGGGGACCCAGGGCAGAGGGCACCTCAGGACCAGTGGTGAGAGGGACAATACTGGGAGGGTGGAGAGAAGGTGGAGTAGAGCAGTTACAAGGATCTACATATAACCTCTTGTCTGGGGAATGGACAACAGAAAAGTGGGTGAAGAGAGACGTTGGACAGTGTAAGATATGACAAAATAACAATAATTGTGTTAGTCCAGGTAGAATAGAGAAACAAATTCATAAACATGAATATAGATATAAGGGAAAGGTTTATATACAAGAGGAATGGAACTTTGAGAAAGCATCCCAACCCAGTCTAGTCCAAGATCATAAGTCTGGTACTAGCCCATATGTCCAATACCCATCTATAAAGTCTCCTTCCAACTAATGAAGCATATGCAAGGAACCAGGACAACCACAGGCCAGTGGGTGTAGTGTCTTGTTATACACAGCTGGGGTAGAAGCATCCTGGCGCTGACAGGGGTCTCCCCATGGCTCCTCATTTCCAGGGCTCAGGGTCCATCAGCAGTGTCCATTGGTGGTAGAAGTATCTCAGCACTGGCAGGTGCCTCCATGTGGCTTCACCAGCCCCAGAGGTTTGGCTCCATTAGGGCAAGCCCATGTGGCCTCTCCTCCAGCTGCTCCATTCTCCAGGAATCAGTATGCTGTCATCTCATCTTGTCTTTTCGGTAGCTCAACTCCCAGAGACTGAGTCAAGTCTCTCTTCTCCAATTGGGAAATACCATGAGACTTCCCAAAATTCTCAGGAGAAATCCATGCCCACACAGTGGCCTCATTGACTACTCACTGGTTGTCCCTAGATTGACAGGTTATACACCACCCTTAGACTCCCAATCATGAAACTGACACACGAGTACATGATTCCCACAATAATTTATAAATTATCAAGAATTCATTAGGGAAGGGAGAGCAGGGAGGGAGGGAAAAATGAGGAGATGATACCAAAAGCTCACGTAGGAAGAAAATACTTTGAGAATGATGATGGCAACAAATGTGTTTGAAACAGTGGATGTATGTATAACTTATGGTAAGAGTTGTATGAGTCCCCAATAAAACAATTTTAAAAATTAATAGTTGGGGGCTGAGCCCTGGTGGCATAAGTGGTTGAGTGCGGGACTGCGGCCCACGGGCTTGGTGGTTCAAAACCAGTGGCGGCTCTCAGAAGCAGTGCTGTGTAGCTCCCACGACCACCAGAGGGCAGTGATGCCCCTGAAAATTAATAATTGGAATATGTAATGTACAAAATATGATCCTAGGAAAATTGTAAGTTGTCAAAATGAAATGGAACATATAAAGAGCAGAATCCTGGACATTAAACATAATCCAGAACCAATCTCAATTCTGACTCAAGGACCCTAAGGTCATATAGAACTCCTTCTAATGGGTTTCAAAGAATGTACATCTTTATAAGAGCTTAAAGCTCCACCTTTATCCCAAGGGGTAGGTGGTGGCTTTGAAAAGTCAGCCTTGTGGTTAGCAGCACACTACATCAATGGAGCTTCTATCCTAAACATTAGTGATTTGAAATGGGCTGGTATTGGCCATTTTGAATTCAAAAATGACACGGTTATATTAAGTGGGTGTGTTAGTCCAGGCAGACTAGATGAACAAATTTCATAGATACGCACATGGATATAAGCAAAGGGTTTATATACAAAAGGAATGTGACACTAAGAAGGCATCCCAATCCAGTCCAGTACAAAGTCATAAGTCCGATATTAACCCATATGCTCGAAATCAGTCTACAAAGTCTCCTTCCGACTCATGAAGTCACAGGTCAGTGGGTGCAGAATTCTGATGCTGGCAGGGGTCTCCCCATTGCTCCTAGCTTCCAGGGCTCAGGGTCCATCAAAAGCATGCCACTCCAGCTTCAGAGGTCTGGCTCCATCAGGGCAAAGCCATGCGGTCTCTCCACCAGCTCCTCCAACTTCTCAGACGCTGCCAGCTTGTCTTTTCCATGACTGAAACTAACTCTCAACAACTGGGGAAGATAGCTTCTCATCTTCACATGAGAAATATCGTGAGATTTCCCAGAAGTCTCAGGAGAAAGCCATTCCTACATAGAGGCCTCATTGGCTACTCAATGGCTATCTCCAGATTAACAGGCTAGACTCCACCCCTACATTTCAATCATAAAATTAACATAAGCAGATGACTGCCACAGTGGGGAAAGATAAATTGATGTGGAATAGCATTACATACATTTTAAAAAAAAGATCTACCGTGAAGTACAACTGTCTACAATAATATCCACAAGCTTACAACAAAAAGGAATGAACACAAGCATTATTGAAATATACACAAAGTGGGTGGGGCCTGGTTAATACTTGGACAGGAGAAACATACACAAAGTATGAAAGGCAATGGTGAAGATATGAAAAAGGTGTACAACTTCTTTAGCCTGAGGGAACTGAAGACAAATTCAAGCATTGAATTGCATAATTTAAATTCTATGGACCCCTCTCCCACCATCTGACAGGAGGGCACTGACCAATGTTGACCAGCAGAGGGCAAGGGGCTGGGGGTTGGGGCACCATGTCCAGTTCATCAATCTGTTCATTATGAATCATTCTTTTGATGCTATTGTTAAGACATTTTTTGCATAATTAAAAGTCAGAATTACTTTTTTCTATGTTTTCTTTTAGATATTTCATTATTTAAGACTTTATATTTAGGGTCCATGATTCACATTGAGTCCAATTTTATATCTTGTGAGACAGATCAAAATTCACCTTTTCTTTTTGCTTTCTTGCATATAGCTAGTCAATAGTTCCAAGGCAACTTATTGAAAGATTTCTTTTCTTCACTGAATTACTTTTTACACCATTGTAAAAAAATCAATTCGCTAAATTTGTATTTCTGGAAAATCTATTTGGTTCTGTTGATCAACTTGTGAGTGAGTGAGTGTGTGTGTGATTGTGTGTGTGTGTGTGTTGCAAAGATAGTAACATACTCTTTGATTACTGCAGTTTAATGATATTCTTAAAAAGTCAAGGAGTGAGGCTGAGGCCTGCTGGCGTACATGGTTGAGTGCGGGACTGTGGCCCACAGGCTTTGCAGTTCAAATCCAGCGGCGGTTCTCAGGAGCAGCACTGGGTAGTGCCCATGAGCACCCAGAGGCAGTGATGCCAAAAAAAAAAAAAATCAAGGAGTATTGCCCCCAATTTTGTTCTATTTCAAAATTGTTTTCACTATTGGCTTTGCATTTGTACATGATTTTTAGGATATGTCTGTTAATTTGGGGGGGGGGCATCACTGCCCTTTAGTGGTTGTGGGAGCTACCCAGCCTTGCTCCTGGAGAGCTGCTGCTGGATTTGAACCACCAAGCCCATGGGCTGCAGTCCAGCACTCAACCACTATGCCACCGGGGCTCAGCCCTGTCTGTTAATTTTTATTTAACTTTTTTTTTTGGCATCACTGCCCTCAGGTGGTGGGAGTAGGAGGCCCAGCCTTTGCTCCGTGGAGCTGGAATCGAACCTCCATCCCAGTGAGCCGCAGTCCCGTGCACAACCACTACGCCACCGGGGCTCAGTTCTGTCTGTTAATTTTTATAAGAGAAAAGTTATAGGAATTTGAGTGGGATTACACTGGATATAAAGAACCCAGAGTGTATGGGTTTAGTGCTTAGCTACAAACCTAGAGGTCAATGGTTTGAACCCACCTAGCTGCTTCACAGAAGAAAAAGTCTGGCTATTTGCTCCTGTAAAGATTCCCGCCTTGGAAACTCTATAGCCAATTCTACTCAGTCCCCAGAGAGTTGCCACAAGTCAGAATTGATGTGATGAAACACATGGATAACAACAGTACATTGCATTTATAGGTCCATGTGGGAAAAACATTGAGTCCTTATTTAGCTCTTTCAGGTTTGTCAGCAATGTTTTATAGTTTTCACTGTTATTGCTTATCTGTTGTCTGACAGAACTCTAATTCTTTTTTTATTTTTAAAGATATTATGAATGCATGTTAAATTTCTATTTCTGATTCTTTGCTAGCATGCAGAAATATAATTAATACAACTAATTTTTGCATATTGATTTTTTTATCCTGCAACCTTGATAAACTCTACAAGCCATTTTTAAAGATTTCATTGGATCTTTTATATAGTCATATCATTTGTGAGTAAAGACATTTTATATCTTTCCTTTCACTCTCTATGTCACACAGATATAGAATAGAGATATTAGAATAGAGAATATAGAATAGAGCTATTTTTCCCTTGTATAAGTGCACTAGTTAAATCCTTTAATGCGATGCTGAGCAAACATTGTGATCATGACTACGAAATGGGCCACAACTGATATCTTCCAGCAGGAAGGAGAATCCAATGCTATTTCTCCTTGTTTAGTTAGTATTAGCATGGTAAATATTTTTCCTTCATTTCACTTTTAGTCTATTTGTTTCTTTATATTTAATTATACTTCCTTTTGGCACATATAGTTGGTTTTTATATTGTAAACCTACCTAATAATCTCTTCTTTTTGTAGAGCACTTAGATTACATATACTTAATACCATTGATAAAGTCTCATTGAAGTAGGTCATTTACTACTTTTTTAAATCTTGGTTTGTTTTATTTCCCCTACTTTCCCCCCAACCCATTTTATGTTTACTTAATTGAGAAGTTTTCATGATTCAATTTTATCTCCTTCTTTGACTTATGGGCTACAATGTGTGAGTTTGTTATTTCAGTGGCTGTAAAGTCAATGTTTTCAAACTAAATATCAACTGGAATGTAAATCTGATCCTTTGTAAGAAGGGTATGGTTATGTGTCTTTTCTTTCTTTAGAAGGATAACTAGCAGAAAAAAAACCCCAAGGTAACATTAAAATGAATGTGCTGAAAAGATCAAGCTGAAATGAATGTTTGCAATTTAAAATTTTTTAAATGGGGACAAAATGCAGGAATACATTCTACAGCTTTAAATCAAATCCAATCATATGTAGCTAAAATATGATTTCAGAATTGGTTGAAAAATTATTTTCTGATAATGTATAGTTTTTAATGGTACAGTATTAAATTTTGTAATAAGTTCTGAAGATCAGAAATTGGGGTTTACACAGGTAAACTAATAATAACTGGCATTCAAAAAATTGATTAAATAGACATGTCAAACTAGTAGCCATAGAAAGAAAATTATTATTTCTGCAAAATAAGGTTAAACATCAAATTTGATTCTATATTTCTCTATGTTTTTGTGACCAACTTTCATTCAGGTGAAGTAGGTTGGAGGACAGACTTCTACAACAACAACCAAAATAAACTAACTACCATCAAGTCACTTCTGAAATTTTGATTCATGGAAACTCTAGAGGGCAATGCAGAACTGCCTGTTTGGGTTTCCCAGCTGGCGAATCCAGAGTTCCATCTATCTATAAGGTGAAAGTCTTTCTCTACCTGTGGTTTGGAAGTCAGCAGAGAACAATCCAGAGGTGTGATGGGTAGGTTTGTTATGCCAACATGGCCACAGAAGATTGGTAGGTCTGTTGAAACAGCACAGCCAATGAACACATGGGATGAATTGAATAGGAAGGGCTCAGTGAGTCCCACCCTCTCTCTTGCTTTTGGATCTTCGGACCAGCTAGCTGCTTTGTTCATCCTGTCCCTTGACCTCCAAGCAACACTACCCTTGGACTGTGTAGCTGTGAGTTGAGGTTCCTTCAAGCCCTACTTCGCCATGCTCCTGGGATATACATCTTTTGAGTTGGGGACTGTTGGACTCTATCATCTGGCCAACTGTTGGCGACCTGCTTTGCTATTTGCTGCCTGTGACCAGACAGTCTGAATTGCTCTACAGAGGGGCCCTCCAGATTTGAAGGACTGCCAGTCTTCTAGCTATCTCATGTAAGTGAGTTTTACCGAGGAATTTGTACTGCTTTATAGACAAGTTGACTGTTTCTTTCTTATCTTATATACCCTTCTTTCTATATAAATATATAAAGAGAATTACTAGTGTCCTGGTTTTATTTCTCTAGAGAACCCTCTCTGACACAAGAGGTTAGAGTTGATCTTTTCCTGAGTACTACCAGAGAAATAAACCATTGTGGTGTCATCCTGAGGCTCATAATCATATGACCAAAAGTTGATTTTGCTTTCATTATGTGATCACTTTGCTAGCTGTGTTACTACAGCAAAGCACTTAACTTCTCGAAATACTAGTTTATCTAAGCCATAAAATAAAATAACCTTAAAATATTGTGAAGATTTAAAGAAGTGATTTTATACTGCTATACCTATCATTATCAGTATCAAACGTAAATTTTATTCTTATGTTAATTTCCTTTGTTTTTCACTAATACAGTATCAGAAGTTACATATTAGTGATGTAATAAATAGAACAGAGCCCAGATAATCATCTCAATAGATCCGTGAAGATATAGTTATTGTTTGTATTCTGAACAACTATTACTATTAAAGACAGTAAGTAAGAACTTAGACCAGCTTTATTCATCAGAGTCATTGGTATTTCACTTCAGGCTTTGTCTACAGTATTAATATCTAAGGTTTCATTTTATTTTTTCTTTAATACATCTCTATCCAGCATGTCATAAAAATGCAACAATATTAAGAATAAAGATAATGTAAGACATTACACTTGTAATTGTTTCATCACAAGCATCCTATTTTTCCTCAGGTTGCCAATGAAAACTTATAAAGCAGCAAGGTTAATTGAAGCTTGACACCTAACAACAACTACTATTATTTAAAACATCTAAGACCATTATTAAAAATCTGCCTAGTCTATGAAACTCCCCAGTTGATTAGATTTTTCAGTCAGCTTCTGATTTTCCATTGTTTCATCTTTGACAGCTATCTATCCCTTGCGCTTCCTAACATGTCACACAGTTATCTTAAAGCAGAAAAGTATAACCCTTTGAGCACTGAGGTCATATTGGAAATCTTTGACCAACCTAAGGGCTAATTCTTTGATGCATACTTGCAGGAAACATCAATGTGTTACTGGGTGTGGTTGTAGCCCCAAGCAAGTCAAGTCTTGGCAGTTACAGTCTTCCAGTAAGAGAAGATTGCTTGTTACCAAAGTGCTTGTGTTAACAAAGTATTTTTGAAAAAAAGCGATAACATGATGAAATGAATGTACTAATTCTTAATGTAAAAATACTCAGGTTAGTTGAGGTTTAAACTTGAGTTTTATAGTAGCGTCTAGCCTGTGAGCTCTTTGAATGTAAGGGCATATATTTTTCTCTTCTGGGTTCTTATTGTGTGATAGAATGCATTTACTCATATGCAGAAATATATCCTACCTTCTAGCAATAAATGTGAGTTTTTTGACTAGTCATTTAATATTCCTGAGCTTGTTTCCTAATCAGTAAGCTAAGTATGATATTCATAGTACCAAGGATAGTAAAGATTTTTTTTTTTTGTCAATTTTGGATGTGCCAGGATCGGGCACTTAAGATGTAGATGGACCATGATGAGATATAATATAACCACCTCCAGGATGCCATCTGTTATAAATAGCCAATTAATTAAAAAGAAGTTTCCTTTCAGCAAGGGCTGTGGCCTGCTTCTAATGTATAGAGTGTATGGAATGCTATGGAAAAGCTTGCTTGCATTTTGCTGGGTCTGGATCCTGTGTCTGGATTATCATCTGACCTCTGGTCCTTTGGACTTTAGCCAGTGGACTCAAGCCTGGAGGCCATCAGCAGCCTGCCATC